>JAWQEG010003857.1:0-182506 GCA_033782935.1 Petrolisthes cinctipes | reverse complement strand
ATATATATATATTATATTATATATATATATATATATATATATATATATATATATATATATATATATATATATATATAATATATATATATATATATATATATATATGCTGCCTTGTGTACACAACATTGTTTATAGACATTTAACCTTTACTTCCTCCATGATCTCACCTCTCATAACTATCCAGTCCAGATGTCACTCTCCCCCTGTAGGATATTGCAGTGTCATTTACTTCAGCTTCTGTCCCCTTGAAAACACTCTCCTCAGGTCTCTGTCCCTTTCTGTCTTCCACTCCATACTAGTTAGCCTATCCCTAGTCGAAGTTATCCTTTCTGGTATTGGCTGTGAACATTTACCATCAGCTAGAATGAACTTTTCTCGACTTAAATGTGTCTTGTGTTACCCTGTCACCCAGGAGACAACCCACATTATATTTAATAAAGACTGCATAATCTAATAACTGCAAGGGAGTGTGTTATATATTTTGTTGGTAGATATCAGAAAATACCTACAGGATAGTGTATAGTTGTACTACTCATTGATAACTAAATCTTGAGGCTTTTCATTGTCACAAATTAGTGGAGGCATTCAGTTGAGAAGAGAAAGTGCCATAAATGCTATTGAAGTGCCATTACATCTTACTAGACTCTGTAATGTATATTTTCCATTTCTGAATGATTATATCAGAAGTGGTGACATAAAAATGATTAATTTCAGTGGTATAATAAAGATATGTGGTTGCAATGAGATGTTGACAGAATTTAGAAAATTGGTAATTGTAGCTAACCTAATACCTTACGTTTGACACCATACAGCTTTCATGTTTCATCAAGGTATTCCCATTCCATAATGATTCTGGTGTAGATGTGGTAAAGTTGTAGGGATCAGGAAGTACATAAATGAATACACATGATACTGAACAATTCACACAGTATATATGCTACTGGTAAAGTTTTCAAAGCCATTGTGGTAGCCTGTATATTGGCAATCTTGGATGAATTGTGGACTTAGATGCAGTTGTAGTGTTCATATATTTTGTAATCAGGCACTGGAATCCTACCATCTATTTGCCAAGTCATCACAGGGATATGAATAGAATTAACCATACATGAAGAGCTGGTAGACCCAATCTTGAAATTTTTGAACAGTGGGTACAATTTACTGGGAATGTGCGATGAGTAAAATAAATGATGGTGGTCAGTGGCCCACAGGTATTAAGTGCTTGTATCATGTTGGTGAAGTGTAGGATTTTTGCTATGGTGGCTGTATGATAGACAGTTAACCAGTAGCTTGGATACTGGGTAATGTGAGTTGTTATTTTACTTATTGCAAAAACTTGGTCACTTTAGTGTTGTGTTTTTCAGGTGTGTGCATTGGTTACTCATCTTTAAACATAATTCACTTTGTGGCTTTGAGTGCCTGGCTAAATTGTGACAATGGCAAAACTTCTTATGAAAATCAAGGCTGGAGGTGTATAAATTGAATTCTGAGCTGAAAGATGTCTTTCCTCAATTGCATAATACTGTATCAGTATTATATGGAGTTAGGCATATCAACAGTTGAAATATTTATCAGGTATAAGTTTCAAATGAAGTATTAGAACAGTTTATATACTTGATTATAGGGAAAAAGGATCTGTAAGGTATAGTGTGTTCTCTTTCATCTTAAAATAATTAACAAGGCATTTGTCAAACTAAAAATGAATTGAGTGTAGGATACTCCTTTCAAACTAATGAGAAAATTGGTTGCATTCATCCATCAGCTACACACACACTAGTCTGTTATCTGGAGGGGAATTTGGGGTTATGTCTTTTGGGGTTGTGAAACTTGAGCTTAGCTACCCATAACTACTGTACATAGATTAATGAAGATGGAATCATGCATATGAGGCTTGGAAACTAATAGATATTGTGCCACAGTTTATAAAAAGGTGGAAAAGTGTTGGCTCCACAAGCCAAAAGTTGTCGAGCATAATTAAATATCAACAAGTACAGTAAACCCTCGTAAAGTCGATATTTATAAGTCGGATATCGGAAAACTCAGACACTGTCAGTGTCTCGGACACATATAAACGATGTATATCCGACTTTTGCGGAGATTTTTTGGGTGCATCATCACACAAGTGACACAAGTTGATTTTGTACAAAACTCAAGTTAACATCTCTATACCATACAATTATACCCTATGTTGACTAACCATATATATAGTTATGCTTTTACCATAACAGGTATGTATAAGAAATTCAATGTTTTGAAATAATTAACTTTATTGCCAGAAAGATGGTGAATACTGATATATAATTGACTGCGTCGCTGCCAAGTGAGCCACGGAGCCACATATGCATTGGTCATGACAGTATCACCATGGTGACTCCACGCAGTGTTCCATTATCCATTAACAAATGTAATCTTTGCTCTGTTATTTTAGTTGACTGCATAGGAGATGCATCTTTAACTGGAGATAAGATACGCTATGCCCTCTGTCTATAACTAAGGTGGCTATAGTTTGGATCAACCCTAAAGCTTTACCAATTGTTGCAACCATTTTTCCTTTCTCTTAACAATATTGACTTTTTCACATAATGTGATGATCTGTCTTTCCTTTGCATTGCTACTAATATCACTTGAAAGCTTTCTCTTCAGCGCCATTGAAAGGAGATTACTGTACGGGAAGTAAGCATAAAAATATCACAAAAATTACGGGAATAATGTGTTCGTGTGGCAACATGTATGCCGTGACTGATAAACTGACCGATACCAGCTCTGATTCTCACACTTCTTCACCTACCTCCATACCACAATACCTTGTTTCATGTTAATATACATTATTAGATATATTTCTGCGGAATTATATCCTTTTTTGTGAAATTGTCATGTTTTTGTGTGTGTGCAGCTGTGTATGGGAACCAGAGATACAAGTGAAAGCACATTTAGTTTTGAGGGCGAGTATGCATGCGGTCAGTCGTACTCATCAAATATAAGCCCTCGGATATCTCGGATCTTCAAGTAACTCAACAAGGGTCTTCTCCCAATTGATCGGAGTTAGCGAGGGTTTACTGTACAATGAAATTAATCAAAGCAGATAGAAAGAAGCAGAAAAACTAATACTGTATAGTTTCTCCAGCATGGTTTTATTTACTGCACAGTGCTGACCAAAAGTTTGTGCCTGGTGCCGTCATGACTCGCATAGCTGCAATAAACATTAATAAAAAACAACACTACAGGTACAGAAAAAGCTTGAAAATCTAAATTTCTATAATAATGGCTCCTCCTCATATTGTGATAGAAGATAGAAGTAGGAATTGGTGATCCCTTTACGTGCCATCGTTTGTTACGGTGCAGTTGGCCTCACATTCCTTTGACATGTATGGCCATATAGAATGTAATGAGTGTGAATGATGATTCACAAGAGTGTGCATGTGATGAATGTTTTAAGAAATTAAGGTTAGATGTGTTTGGAAACGTGTGAACCAAAGATGAAAGAAAGTGAACTGATAGAATGGGATAGTGTGATGTGTGGCGGAGCAGGTGTGGGAGAGCAAAAGAGATATGAAGAAGGTGTAGATCTGCTGATGAATGAGGAATGAAGTGATGCCATGAGTGATAAATGGGTGTGTGAGCTCCAGGTGCATGTATGTTAAGCTTTATATTTAAAAGAGTGAGAGTAATAGTCATTGTATGAAATAAAAGTATGAATAACAGTTTCTGGAGTATGTTAAATGGTGTGGTTGAAAGATTGCTGAAGTGTTTGTTTTTCAAATGTTATTAATCTACTGATATTCTAAGAGTGAATAGATTATGTGCAACATGATATCAGCTAATTTGACATTGTATGGCTTAGGCAGCTGATGGATGGAGTGGCCTGTTCACCAAGTTTGAAAGGAGTACTGTATACGTATTAATACATATCGTTACTGAATGAGGATAAATATTCCAGATGTTGTAGTTTGATATTGGAATCACTTCAGCTTAACTGCTCATATTAGATGGATATTTTCAGCCATGTAAGGGAAATATTTGCAACTATAAACAAGCAGACAGAAAGCTCTTCAAAATTATTGAGGAGTCATAATATATAATATTTATTAAACTAATTGTATAAATAACTAGTTTGGTATGTTCAGAGTGAGTCTTTTGATGGTCCAGTTACCATTTGTATATAGAGGACATAAAAACATTCATTGTAAAGGAAATGAAAAATTTATTGTTTTCCAGTTGAGTCCTAGGTCACTGTAACCTGTAACTGTAAATCCTAGTAGAGATGTGGACTCTGAAGCCTCTTAATGTGTGCATGTGAACTTTTTGTGTATAGCTGGGGAGGGAAGGGACTTCTCCACATGGGACTTGGCTCTATATACTGTAAATCTCCAGGAATAGTCACATGCTGAGGCTCTTATTTCCTATCATTAATGAAAGTTTACCTGCAGTGACATGGGCAGTATTTTAAGGGTTTTGGCACCCCTTCAGACCCAAGCCACTCCCTTCCAGTTCTTTAATTGTCCCTCCTTTCCTTTTATTTCCTTTGTGCTTGCTGTATCTCCTCTTTATCTCCACCCTCATGCTACAGGGTCTTCCAGGCCTTTTATGGGTTTCAGGGCCCATGAATCATCGTGTTTTGCAAATATTTTCCAAAGTAATTGCTGTATCGGATTGGTTCTTTGGCACAGTGTACAACACACCTCAACCTAATTTTTAGCAATGTAGTGCAATGGCTAATGTTGTTAATTACGGCGTTTACTCCTGGCATTTAAAGTCAAAGTCAAATGAGCCGGCATGACTAATGTACACATTCGAAAATCATCTAACGCCCATCCCATCCCTCCCCACCCTCTTTTTCTCCTCCCTCTCGTTTACTTCCCCCCTCCCCTGTGTTTTCACCTGGTCTTGATCACGTCCTGGACATGTGCTCACCAACTGTTACCCTCCTGGAATGAGCTCAGAGCTCTTTGGGTAAGGCTGGAACCTTTTTCCACACACCGGGATAGCGAGGTCACAACTCCTCGACTTACGTCCCGTACCTATTCTCTGCTAGGTGAACAGGAGTTACACATTTAAGGAAACAATCCCAAATTGTCTCCACCTGACCGGGGATTTGAACCCAGGCCCTCTCGGATGTGAGCCGAGCGCACTAACCACTACACCACCGAGCTGTGTGTGTGTGTGTGTGCGCGCACGCGCTGGCTGCAGCACTTGTTAACCTTTGGTCTAGGGAGACTGATTGCTCATAGCTGTCATGGCCAACATGCTACATTGTCCATGTGGATGCAGAAATGCATTCGCTATACGTCTTTTATCCATATACAACCGGGAGAAAGCTCGCAATAAATTATATAACGATATGATAATACAGATGGTATCACGAACTCTTTGTTCCCGCACCACCCTATATCATAGCTTTATTTGTCGGAGGGTTTTGCAGTGTAACTTTGTATATTGGGCAAAGGAAGAAGAGATGTGGGAGGAGAGAATGGGGGGAAATGAGAGGGAGGGAGGGAGGTAGGGATGGACGGGGTAAGGGGATGGGGGAGGAGAGAATGATCGGGGGGGAGGGTGAGGGAAGGTGGTAGGGATGGACGGGATTGGGGAGTAGTGGGTGTTTGAATGCCAACGTTGGCAATGCTCGGCTATGCCATCAGAGTCAAGAGTAAACGCTGTAATTAACAACATTTGCCATTGCACTACATTGCTAAAAATTAGGTTGAGGTGTGTTGCTCACTGTGCCAAAGTACCAATCCGATACAGCAATTACTTTGGAAGATAATTGCAAAAAACGATGATTCACGGTCCCCGAAACCCATAGAAGTGCAGTCTTGTCTTCTATTTTCCTCTTCAATTCTGTTCAGGGTAGTAGGCAAAACTAGGAGAGATCATCATACACAGGGAGAATTAACACTATTGACTGTTTTGAGTGGAAAAGTCCCAATAGAGAAATGCATTACTTGAACTTGGGAGGGTGGTGAATGCTTTACTGTACTTGGTAACTGTTTACAACATATTTGACTTTGATGTTTTTCTTCAGAAACAGACTATATATAGGTGGCATGTATGTTTCCCACTACAGTACATAGATATGATTAGTTTTGCCCCATTTTTTTTATTTTTTATTGTATGTTGCTTGGATTACATACCTGAAAAATAAAGAAAGGAATGGCTGAAGGGCTAGAAGTGCTTGCATGAAGAGTACAAGAACCTGAGGAGAGTTGATTGGTGAAGTATCCTGTACTTGCAACAGCTTTTGGTTAGTGTGTATATACACTGTGATTGCATGGTTGACTCTTAATTGCACTTTTATCCTATCATTGGATCAGCCCTTAGCTTTGTAGAATGACTTGAATTCTTTAGATAACACAAGATAAGAAAACAACAAATTATTTATAGTACAGTATATGATTCTTGGGTTCCCCATGTGAAAGAATTATGATCGCTGTAGAATTTTCTGTTGATCTTTTTGACTACTGGTACCATATAATAGTAATGTAATGCTCATTAAAAAAATATATATATATAAAGTAAACTAATCAACCAATTGAGATATTTAGAAGTCTGGTAGAAAGTGTAGGGCCATAATAAAGTACTTGTGCGCAGTTATGAATTTTCATAAATGCCATTCTAAGTATGATAAAAGCAGAAAAAATGGTAAGTGAATGAGTTTATTTTATTAATTTTATATGGAAGTATTCTTGAGAATATATTTTGATGTGTTCACTGCCATTATGGAAACAGGCATGATGTGGTTTTGAATGTTTACAAATGTGTTGTGCAGATGACTTCCAATAATACCCTGTATCATGGAGTTATGAACTTGTATAATTACACACAGACTGTATAATGGTCTTGAATATACCCGTATCAGTAGCATGTAGTGACATCAGTTTATTTTTCTGGTCTTTGGAAAACTGCCAATGAAAGACTCATCCTCAAATGTTTATTGTGTTTAGTTATGTCATGTCTCGGTATGGTATGTATAAAAATACAGCTGTACTTTAGCCAGGCTTTTATGATTTGGACCAATATTGCAAGAAAACAATTGGCAAATTTGAATCCAATAAACTTTTTCCTTTAATACTCTTCACTTTGCATGAATGGAAAGTGTGGCTTGTTGAGGGAGTGTGTGTGACTGAGCTACTAACTACACCAGAAACCCAGAGCAAGTATCGGCTGCCTGCATGATTTGGTTTAATTGCACGTTTACACACTACTTCAGGCTTTTCTTATGGCTCTTAGAGAACTGTTTTTGTAATGGACTGTGATTACTGGTAATGAGAGGGAAGAAAAGTGGAACAGCTCAATATCATTTCAGAAGCATTTTTCTTTTCATATGTTCAATTAGTGTGTTCTCAGGTACTGTATGTCACTTTAAACCTAGGACACTGAAAAAAAGCACACCTGTGTGCTTTCTTTGTGTGTTTTGGAATATTTAAATGTCTTAGTTAAATATGTTATTTATTCATCAAGGTTGTAATCACATATGCTCTTTCTATAATTGGTGTCATTACTATGTTTTATGTTGTATTGTGAAAGAGGAAGGAGAGAGATATATATTATTAAGAGCCTAAAGTAAAAAGCCAAGCTCCATCTCCTATATAAAGCATGGCAGTGGTTTACAGTTAATGGTCCCTAGAGGCTTGGGTGGTGATGATACACTGGTGATGGTGTGATGGTGTCAGATGGGGCAACATTCATGTCTGATTACTTTACTATTATTACTACCACCATCACTACTACTACTTTTATTACTTCTGCTACTTCTTTCTAACTACAGTACTACTACTATTACTGTGCTGTTCCCCTAACCTGGCTACTACTATCACTTCCACATCATCCATGACACACACACACACACACACACACACACACACACACACACACACACACACACACACACACACACACACACACGCACACGCACACGCACGCACACACACGCACACACACACGCACACACACACGCACACACACACAGTGACCACCACTGCTATCACGACCACCACCACCATTACTACCACCACCACCACCACCACCATTACTACCACCATCACTATTACCACCACCACTCATTACCACTTCCACCATCACTACCACCACCATCACTACTACCACCACCAAAACCACCATCACCACCACCACCACCACCTTCTCTCTCCATGCCCCCCAATATCTGCTCCCCTCCTCCCGATGCACAACTGCTCATTCCCGGGTCTAATTTTTTGTTGCCAGGTCCATAAGGGTCTCTCAAAAGACATAATCTACAACAACAAGCAATTTCGTACCCTCCTGGAGATGGGTTACAAGGTGAGACACTAGCCCTCTCGGGTGACAGCCAGGCTCTGTTTGCTCTCACTACTCTCTCTGTTGCAACTGCAGGCATTAAGTAGCTCAGCAATTACATTAATTTCTCAGTCATTATTATTGTCATAAGTAGTAATGATTTTGAATTCATGTTATGAATGTCTTTATGTGTCAAACTTTGAAGTGTTTTTGAGAAACTAAAATGTTGAAGTTGATCATTATTTACTGTATTTTGCTTTTCAAAGTGACTTGATTCTAGTAAAGCCTATTGTATAGAATAGGACTTACAGAATCCAGCACAAATTTTCAGTAATTTCTAAAGATTAACTAATGATTGTACTATATTTGTGTGTCTAGCATCTGGTGGGTAATATGTAAAGTAAAAAAAGATTGAGGGTGTGATTAATATACTGCAGTATAGTCATATCTTATTTTAAAGTGGAAATTAGATGTACTGTAGTACTAATAAACCCAGCTGTGGTGTTTAAGGCCAAATAGTGATGTGTTGAAAGAAAAGTAATGCAGGTTGTAGGGGACGTGCCAACGACTTGCAGGGTTGCCAATCTCAAATATTGGTGGTCTAACCCTCCTGTCATTGCACATAAAAAGTCTATAGAATGTTTAAGCCATGTTGATGAAGAACTTGTGGTGTGTGAATACACTACATGTAGTGTGCATTGCCATGTTGGTTGTGGAAGCAGACAGACAATTTGTGTGCTTCTTCTCTGTTCTCTTTCTTCTCCACTGTCCATTATTGGTTTCCTGGAAACCCCTGCTTCTCTTTATTCTTTATTATTTTTCCTGTTCTTTTTGCAACCTAATTTAAAAGGGTTATCACTAATGTGTGCAGGGATGACTGCTGGAGATTTATAAATATTTCTTCAAAGTTAAATGTTACTTGATGTTTCATGTGTACATAATTTCTTTTTTTCTCTAACTGATATTTTACATACATCAACATAGAGTCAAAGGGCCAGAATTCTCGTTAGATTAGCTAAATATAATACTTTAGTATTATTATCTTTTTAGAATCAAAACCCTGAGTTGTGTGGTGTTGGTACTTTACATTTTTTCATTAATGTCATATGTGCATAATTTATATGGTATCTCATTGTCCTTTGAAGTAAGAGTGTTGATAAATAAGTTTGGTTTTGAACTTTGTTATTATGTTGATGTACATTGCTGGGAAATTCAACATGAGTTTAAATAATTTTGTATGTATGTATTTGTGTGTGTGTATATATATATATATAGGTCCTATAGCATTAGTCTTTAAGCTGTATATAGACATTTACTTCTCTTCAGACATCTATTTTTCTCCTAATTTTGAATGTATTCACTGAGGTCAAGTTTTCTGTAACCTCCATGGTTCCCCTTTACTCCCACCCTTCTACTTCACTCTCCATCACTTCACTGCACTCCTTCACTACACAGCCATTCTTGCATCATCCATGTGTACGAAACTCCCTCTTCATTACGTCGTGGTCTTAATTGGGTGTAATTGATTCATTTGATACCATGGGTAAGACTAATATTGTTGGTCTCATAATGCTGTGAACGTATGGTTGTAGACAATAGTGTCACTTGCTTGTTTGTATTTTAAAACACTGAGAAGAAAAATTAAAATTAAGCTTTTTTATGTGTAAGCATTTGTATTTGCTTCTACAGTACAATGCATGAATAAGCACAATAACTTGAATACTTAAATTTGCTCAAATGCTATGATTTTGTGGAAGAGCAGGTGGAGTGACTCAACTTAAGTCTGCAACTGTTCATGTGAAAGTACAGTACTTCATTGGAGGGGTGAGTTTATGAGAGTGTGACCACAGATGGACATTTAGGGAGGTTCGTTGTAACAGCATTAAATTTCAGGAATGCTTATCCTTCCCAGTTACATTGTCATATAATACAAGAGATATTTATGGCATTTACTTGTGATGGTTTTAAATAATTTGTACATAAAAATTTATCATTCTTCCATATATTTATTGATGGTTTTCATAGAAGTAAAGAAACTACAAACTTGTTTATCAATATATTTCTTTAAGTTTAAAAGTGTTGCTTTATTAACTAATAGTCATATATACACTTGATAAAGTAGCTTTTCATGGTTGCCACAGTTAAATTTTGTTTTTATAAATTTTTTTTTTCAATATATCTACTGTATTTGTCTCTATCTCCAGTTCATAAATGTAATAGTTTAGAACTTGGCTGTTTCTTTAATTTGGTTCTGAACGAGTGACTATTTCAAGATTATATTTCTAGTAACATCTGGTGCTACTCTTCATTACTATTCTTGGTTCTTCCTTTATTTGTCCCTTAAGGGACATAAGATTTTGTAAGCAAATGTGGAGCTACTGATCTTTCTAAATATGACAGGAACAGACTAACCAGGGATAAGCTGTTTATTTTTAATACTGTATGAAGAAATCAGTAGCACCCAAAGTGCAGGCATAATCTTCGGTCCCTTTACTTCTACATGCCTTGTATCCACTTTTATTTTACAAAACTCCACCCAGTCCCACTTTTTCAGCCCTTTGTCAGTTTCCATCCCCCATTCTCTTTTATCCTTTGAAATCTTGATTCCTGTCTTCCTACACCTCTAACTTACCTCAGTCTTCCACTCTGGGCATTTTTCACCCTCTGTCAAAGTTTCGCTTTCCATCTCGCCCTACCTTCCTCCCTCCGCTGTCTTAACCTCCCACCTTCTGCCGCCATTCTGCCTTGTCTCTTACCATCACTCCCAGTATTCTTTCTTCTGTCCTCGTGACTTATCATCCTTTTTATCTGCCACCACTCCCCGTTCTGTGTGTCTGTGTCCTACCAACCCTGGCTCTCTCGCATCCTATTCCCTTTCTATCTTTCCTGCCCTGGCTCTCTCACCCCCTCTTCCCCTTCTATCCTTCTTGCCATGGCACTCACTCGCTATCCCCTTTCTATTCTTCATGCCCTGGATCCTAGCTTATCTTTCATACTCCAATTATTATTAACCAAGTTCTGCCATCCCCACCGCTCAAAAAATCCTTACCCTGAATTAAGCCCCTGGTGTGTCCTTTCTGTTCCATCAGAAGGAGGACATTGAGGCAGCTCTGCGCAACAACAACATGGGAGGCCTTGAGGATACCCTGATGGAGCTGGCCAATCGTGGTGGTGGCGGGGGGGGACCTGTGGGAGTGGGCACCAGCTCCACTGATGCCTGGCGTTCCAATCCACCCCTTGATGACCACCCTGCCCCCTTTGACCTCAACAACCCCAACTTCCCGCAGCAGCGCTTTCCCCCTGGCCCACACCTCCCATACACCTCACAGGTAACAATACTGAATTTGTAAAATGATCAAGGAAGAAAAAAAAAACTAATGGTCATGTAGTAGCTAGGGAATTAACACTCAAGAGTGGTGGTATCAGTTCAGCTATTGCATTATTGATTAATTCGAGAAGGTATCATCATGGGAAGAAAAAGCTGCAAACATTAATGGGTGAATATGTACAGTCATGGACAATAATGATCATCCACATAGCGTTGACTCGTGTAAACGTTTGACAGCTGCTCTCTGTTCGTTAGCTGAGAAACTTTCCAAAAGATAGATTAAATACAGTCTTCTAAACTACTACCAGCAGCTATTCACTCTTAAAAACCAAAACAATATCATATGAGAATATGAAAACCTTAGTCTGCAGTTTGTTAACTATATGTACAGTACACGCGAAAAGTTAAGGTCGGGCGGCTGCGTAATATCGGGTCTATGCAGGTTTCCTTCAAATCGATTTATTAGGGCATTCTGAGGAGAAATTTAAAATATTCGTTATCCAGCGACAACTGGCAACTCTTACCACGTGAGTAAGCCTAGCTGACCAGTGAAATGTTTAAATTTAGTAAGCCTAGTGGCCTTGATTTAAGGGAGGAAAGCATTTTATGTATAGATGTTTTTACACATGGATTTTCAATGACAGTTCATACTCTCACATTTTCAAACAATGCCTAGAAGGGTAACAACGAATGAAGACATTGCCTCGATAATTACTTTGAATAAAGAAAACTTTAAACTTTAAACGAGGCTAAGCGACATGGACACATCATCACTACCCAAGCTCGAGTCTGCCATCCGCCAACTTTGGGATACATTTCCACCTTCACTTCTCCAGAATCTGGCCATGAGTGTTCCTAGAAGGCTGCAAAGGTGCAAAGAGCGTAAAGGAAACACTACAGGCTACTAATTTGCGAGGATAAATGTTATTTGTATAATTACGTTACTATGACATGAAAAGCAAATCTTGTTGACATTTGTTTAGCGGCCATGACCTTAACTTTTTGCACGTACTGTATATTAAAACTTATGTCCACAACTGTATGTGTGAACTGATTTCCAAGGAGTGTTGTCTAGCGGCATTATAATTAAACATAGGAAATATAACTTAGGAGAAACCAGAAGTAGTTAAAGGATTAACATCACAAGAGGAGGTACAGTTGCCTGATGAAGTTCGGTAAGCCTAGAGTATGTGTATTTTCTAGTCACATGAAAGATGTGTAACGTAATGATGATGCAGTTATATTGCAAATATTGAACCAGCTGTGTGGAGTCGGAGTTGGATGCTTTTAAGCCAGAGTCCGAGTCTGTAAAATTATTTCTGACTCCGACTCCTTTATGTGATCAATTCTCATGTAGGGTACTTGAGGTGAAAAATAGGCTAGTGTCAGGAAATTTCCATTAATTTGTGGAAATATTATGAATACCAAATCATGTATTATACAATATTATCTATCTATCTATCTATAGCTCTGACGCCTCGTTCTCTCCGGGAACTCCCTCCAAGGGGGTGGCCACGGCAGAAGTGTCTCCAGTTCTCCCTGTTCCAACACTTCCTCCCTACTTGTTCAAGCCCTCCTCTGCCCCTCACGTTTCTCTCCTTTACATACTCTTCCACTCTGTTCTGCCATCTAACCGGCGGTCTGCCTCTCACACCAGGTCCCACAACTTCACTTCCATATACCTTCTTTACAAATTCCTCGCCTTGCATTCTCTCTACATGTCCATACCATCTCAGTGTATTACGCTTCACTCTCTCAACCACTCCACACTCAATACCAATTGCCTTCTCACTCATACCACATCTCTCGTACACACTTTCATTTCTTTCTCCATCCCACCTAGACACCCCACATGCTCCTCTCAAGTAACTCATTTCCACAGCACCTATTCTAGACTGATGAGCAATACTCCATTTCCATGTCTCTGATGCATATGTCAGTGTTGGCAGGATTATGCTATTTCTCAGTCCCCTTTTATAATAATGTGAACTATAGTTGGCCCAGTACTATACTAGTAAAGGGGAGGGACCCAGGAGGGAGGGTTGAAGTCGGAGTCGTAGCCTTGAAATTTCCTGGAATCTGAGTCGGCACTAATAAAATCCGACTCCGCTCCCCTGTATTGAACATAGCATATGACTTTTCATAAAATAAATAATTACAAAATCTGTGGCCCTACCCTGCACCCTGTCAGGTCTTAATGAACTTCGTCAGGCAACTGCACAGGTGACCGGTTTATTGATTAATTGATCGATTTGTAAAAAGACATATGGCATTGCATCAGCTTGCTGGGGTCATATGCCACCAGAGGAAGAGATAGAGATGAGAGATATCCTAAGTTGAAAACAATGGAAAGGTTACAATAAATGATTCGTATGTTCTGTGCAGATAACAATTTGTGAAATGTTTTTGATGATCTGAATATGTATTTAGAAGTGGTACAGTAGTTATTAACAATGAAGGTGAAATGTAGGTGACTGTAATTGTAAATTTAAGTGAGTTTTGGGGATACAATAATGATGTTTTTGGGAGGGGATATTTCAGTCTTAGTGGAGGTTTGTAGTTTTGAAATTATGTTGTTAAATGTGGTGTTATCTGTTTAGTAATGATATTCATATCTTTTTAAAAATCGTAGTGCTATTCTTTCTTTTAAATCCGTTGTATTCATATCATAGATCAATGGTGGTTTATAATTTGTAGTAGTTATTAAGAAAGTTTCTCCCCCAAAAATGTATAGTAGTAACCTTTACTGTTGTGTGTTGCAGCAGGGTTCGGGCAACTCACCACATGTACGGGCGCTGATGCAGCACATTCAAATGGCAGTGCAGGCGGGCTACCTCAATCCCCAGATCTTGAACCAGCCCTTGGCACCCAGCACACTCATGCTCCTCAACTCGATGCTTACCCAGATCAATGTGCTGCAGAAGTTCTCCCAACAGCAGGCACTCTGGCAGGCACAGGCTCACATCAGCAAGAACTCGTCTCAGTCCCTCCTCCAGCTCAACATCAACATTGCCAAGACCAAGCAGCAGATCCAGAACTTGCAGGTATGTATGAGTCAGGTGTGTGTGTGAGTTTGAGTGCCCACTGTACAAGGTGGACTTGGATATTTAGGTAAAAGGGTTTGGTTTATTCAAAAAGAGTATTTTATGTTCATGTACAATAACTATTATAGTAAGCAAATTACAACATAGAGTTGGTTTATTGTGTGGGAATGGACTGTCCTTAAGGGAAAGTAATGTGAATATTTTGTTTGTATTCAGAATCAGATAGCAGCCCAGCAGGCTCTCTACATGAAGCAGCAACAACAACAACATCCCCACCAACCGCTTCACCCTCACATAACTGGGGGCAGCGGGGGTGCTGGCCCACCTGGAGCACAGACAGACTTCTTCAACAAGCCCAGTCTTCCAGATCAGATATATGGCTTCAACCAAATGCCCATCAATGAGAACCAGGCTGCCATTAATGTTGGGGTGAGCTACTGACCTTTTCTCTTACCATAATATGATAGAAGAAATATAGCTAAAAACAAATATAGTTAAAAAAAAATTGAATAATTTTGAAATTTTTCAAATGGAAAGACCTGTCGTGTACTTAAATTTGTCATTGTACTTTCAGTATGCTTAATCAAATATATGTTTATCGAAGGAGAAGTTTGAGACAACAAGTTCGGTCTTTAACGGTCTATTCCATCCTAAGCCAGAGTGGGTAAGATGGCTGTATCCTTCCTCCAAGGAGAATCCAGTTTTGGGACTGCATATGATGATGATTATATCCCTTAGTAATCAGTTGTTCAGTGAAATTTTCATTTGTACCAGAAATCTGTAGTCTTTAAGTAGCTAATACTCTTTTTGATATTTTCTCTTCATATGCAAATGGCATCTAACATTTTAAATGAATTTTCCAGGTTAAGTAGAGTGTTATTGTGTGTACTAAAAGCATAGTAGATATGGCCCTGACCTTGTGTCATCCCCAGCAACAGGGCAGCCGCCTGCACCAGTGGAAGTTGCCGTCGCTTGAGAATGACGACAATGATTTCATCCGTGCCCCTGGAGCCCCGGGCAAGCAAAACATGCCTCAGTCACACTCCTCACCTAATCTCACTCCCATCTTGCCTACATCCACAAGGTTAGTAATGTCTAGGTAACAATACTCACCCAATCTTACTAAAGGTTGCTCAAGTTAAGAAAATGTAGTACTTAGCAGTCAGAAATTTATAGGAATTATTACAGAAATCTTGCTGATGTTAATTAACACTTGTTTCACATGTCCAGTTGAGCAAGTAAAAAGTGCAAGAAAACTATGGCTGTATATGGCAACATCTGGCAGTTCTTTTGTAGTAAGATCTCATATCTTTAAGAATAAATCACTGGGAACCCAGAGCCAATGTAAGGTGGAACATGATTGGCTGAACTTTGAGTGGTGGTGAAAATGTTGCCCTATTTTTCTTACACTTTCTACTTGCTCAACTGTACAGTACTGGCGAGAGCACTTGGTATTAAGGGGGTAGGGGCTGACAGATTCAAATGGTTCTGTGAGACTCGTACTACACCGTTAAGCACGCTGATTCCCGTATGGTTTGGGGATGTTTTTCTTCTTTGGTGTTGATATATTAGTATTTTTATTAAGTTACTGCATGGACATTTTTTTAAAGCCATACAGCTAAATTATTTGTAAACTGACTTGATTTCTGTGATGTTCTGTTTTTGAAGCCTTGGCCTGATAATTTGCCAGACATCCAATTGAAAAATTGTAGGCCTACATAGAGATAAATTTGCAATACCATAATGCATGATCATTATCGCAACACATTTGGGACAATAATAACCCGCAGCACCTCATCCACCTTGCTGATTCCATGCCCAAAAGCTTTCAGATGGTCAAAATGCAGAAAAGACACCCCATTAAATACCAAATATTGGTGACTACACTTGTGATACATAATTTCTGACCAAGAGGTCTACAAGTTCCATGTCCTACTCTGTCAATGCCTGAATTTCATATTATGTATTAGGGATTACTTTAATGGTCAAGATACACACCAATTTTATGGATTTCCAGATCTATACCTTAATACTGTATAATGTATTATGAGAATGGCCTGCATCTGGCCACGACTAGGTCAAATACTCCCTGGTCAGAAATTATGTATCATGAGTGTACCATTGCTATTATACCATATCCCACCCCATTAATCCTTTCCTCGTAAGTTCAACATGTACTGCGCCAAATGCTCTCACCAGAACTGTAGGCATTTCCGAAACTACGTGTATATTGTTAGTGATTAATGTTAAAATGTCTACATATAATTTGTGTTGGCAAAATACTGAAACTCATGATCTCCACTCATACAGTGAGCTTTTAATCTATTGAATTCATATTTAACAACACCCTACAACCACTACTCAAATTCGTATCTAACAAAAAAATGTCCCATCTAGTAAAAAAAAAAAAAAAGAGCAATCTCCGGGGTCAAATCACCCGCCATGGTGGCTATATTTGTCATGTTGTCACCCTCCACTCCTTTCCCGACTTTAACCCAAACGTTTAAAAACTCAAGTCTTTGCCTTTTTGTAGCACATGTTCAACCTCACATGGCCTGCTCTGACCATGTGACCGAAATGTTAATTTGACTGGTGTTGGATAGTGCTCTACATTTATAATTCTAAGTCTCTTGCTATGTCTGCCCAGCATTCAAGTATCGGGACAGACAGGGGCCTAGGGGGTAATAGTGGAATTTCTAAGGAAAGAGAGCCTGTTAGTGAGCTCGTTAAGTGGGGAAAAAGTTGAACAGGTAATCCCCAGAAGATAAAGCTAAAGGGAGGAAGAAGGAGGGGAGGAGAGAAGTTGTGGCGGGCCTCACTTGCCTGTCCCTACGTCTCAGATACCAGGACATTCATTGCTCTTACACACTTTATTTATCATTCACAGTACAGTAATGCTCAGTATTTCTTCTTTGTTGTATATTGTGTATGTTTACATGGAAATTAAGATATATGCAAAAATAAATTAAAAAAATTAAAGATCAGCAATTTTCACCACACCTATTATAATTTTCCTCATTAGATTAATTATCTATATCAAACGAATTCACATGTAGCAACCCCAGCCACTTCCTTTCAGTTCTTCAACTGTCCCTTTTTTCTTTTTGTTTCCTTCCTGCTTCCTGTCAAACCTTCTGGTGCTATATGACCTTGCTGTTGCGGCGCCTAATATCAATCAATCAATAAATCGTATGTAGCCATGTCTTCTTTGCACCAATTCCTCGCTAGATGCTAGATCCCACTGTATGTTTCAGTTTGTGATAATTATGATATTGTAATGAACACCAACACCATGGTTAAAGGCAAGTCTTTTTAGCAGTGTATCAGTAATTGATAATTGAGTAAAATTGTTGTTGTTTTAGGGTTGGTGCTTGAATAATGATGTAAATCACAACCCTAGTTTTGATCTTATTGCTGGGAATGCAATTTCCACACTATCTGACGTAAAAATTTTGTTGTTGCAGCACCTGGTCTCTCAACCGGACCTCTGAGTCTGGTTGGCCAGAGAGCAGCAGTGGCGGTGGTGGTGGTAATGACAACAGCCCTGTGGTGGTGGACAAGGGAGGAGTGCCCAGCATGGACTCACAATGGGCTGTCGCATCCTCGCAGGCCAATGTCTCGGGCTCATATGGGCTCGACATTAAACCATTTGAACCTGGCAAACCCTGGATGGTAAGAAAGTTAAAGCCTTTTTTAAATAATAAAAAAATTAAAATAAAAGTATAGAGATAAGTATCCATTTTTTTATGGACGTCGGAAGGTCGGACAATTGTTTTGAATTGTGGACAAACATGAATGACTAACTCCTTATTGAATTGGTTCGAAATCATTCTATTCTATATGATTTATCCCAACCTAAAAATATGGACAGCAGTTTCAAACAAGCTATTTGAAATAGTATAGGACAAGAAATGAAAGTAGATTGTAAGTACCGACTCCAAACTGCATTGAGACGCCATGGATATGTGTGAATAGACGTCACTGATGTGTCACGGATTTCACTGATATGTGTGAATGGACCATTAATCAGTTCTTGAAAGCTTGTTAGTTACAGTTTCAAAACTAAGCTAAAATAATTTCTATGAGCATTCTAAATCATTTACAGTTTTACATTTGTGATAGCGTTTCAGACTCTGACTTGGACAAAATCATAGAACAAATGAGGTCAGGAACTTATGATAGGGGTACAGTGAAGTAACTTATGCGTAAGTGGTATGATTTGCCAAGTGTAAGAACCGTCTAAAGTGGGTCACATGAGATACATTCCTAGCATTTGACGACCTAACAGAAATGTAGCTTTCACTATACTGGACAGTGTATATTGGATATGTGAATTTATTATTTCTAGTAGCATCAGTAATTTGAGACCAATCAGTAAACCAATCTATAGGATTTAACTCTATTGACTGTAGTCTTTAATACTTTGAGTTACACTGAGAATGCAGTTGCCTGTGTATCAGAACCTGCCCTCCCCCCACAGATGAAGAATATTGAGGACGACCCCAACATCACTCCGGGCTCGGTCACACGCTCACCGCTTTTCCTGGGCATCAAGGACTCGGAGCTCCTGTCCTCCACCATCACCAAGACCCCAACCACCAACACTGTGACTGAGATGACCAGCCACCTCACCTCACTCTCCCTGTCGTCCAACACCTGGAGTTTCAACCCTGGACCGGGACACCTTGCTGCTAACTCTCCGCTGTCAGGGTGAGCTTGGTTCTAGCCTTCCTTCCAAATTTATGCAGTATTATTCTGTCAATCATTCCTTCAGAATTATTATGATGTCCATCCCTTTTTTTTTTTTTAGCATCTTTCATTTCCTCTTCCTATTTTACTTTCCATAAGTGACTTTTTTCTGCTTCAAATACCTCTTTTCATGCTGCAGTGATGTTCTTTGATTCAGGCTGTAGCTCTTCTCCATATTGCTAATTATTTTCAGTACTTAATGAAAAATTTTAGCTTTTCTTTTCTTTTCTTCATAAATATCTCCTTTCATATTTCTCTCTCTGGAATTTGTCTTATTTTCACTATTATGAGAGTCGGCTCGCTTCTTCCTTGCTTCATAATTTCTTTCACTCTGCATGGGTTGTGCTTTGCTCCATCCCTGTTATACTCTTGTTATTTTGTAGAAATGGTTTTTGTTGTACTGTACCTCATCTTCTGTTCTATCCACCTAACAATTATGTATGTCATTGTTTTCTGCTCATTCCTTCAGATTTGCCATGGATTTAGGTATTTTTAAGAGATTATTAATCTCTCTCTCTCTCTGTTTCTCTCCCTCCCTCCCTTCCTTTATAGTTACTAGTGCTACAGTTTGTTTATTCTATATCTTCTTGTCTTCCAGGCCCTTTGTTTCCAACTGGTTTAAATTAAGTTTGTGATCTAATATGGTAGCTTTCATATGAGTCGTATTTCCCTGTGTGTTTATGATCCTCATGTTAGTACATTATTGATTCAATGCATGTAATGTTTTCACTGCACTTTTACCACTAACCACCTGCTCCGGATAAGGCTGTCTGGCACAAGGGGCAACAACTATCCCAGTGAGTTGGCGTGTTCATCCAACCAGGTGTTTAGTCCACAATTGCCATAAGCAAGTTTGATTGTAAATTTCAGTTTGTTATTTTTGCTAAAAGGGATTCTAATGAGAATATGCTTTGGAGCAGCAGTCTTGCATGTAATTTGATATGCTTGCCAGTTTTTTCACAAAAACACTCGGGAACTTAAAAACTGCTTAGCAATTGCTTATTGTTCCCATGTTTCACCATTCATGTATTGTAACCCATTGTGATGCAAGCAATATTGCTGAAAGTCAGTTATGTATGGAGCAAGTACTAAAGATAAACAGTGAACGTAGATATAAGGTATTTATAAAAGAATTAGATAGTTGGTAAGAGATCAGTGTGTGTTTAGGTTTCGGGTAGTTGCTCTCAGCAGTGGTAAATTTTCATCGAAATATTTATTTGGGAGTGAAGAAAATGCTGAGCTGCTTAGGGCTGTTCAGGGAGCAGAACTGCTTAAAGAGAGAAACTCTTGATGGTAGATAAGAGGGCTACTGATCCTCCAATCCTTATCATGGAACAAATCCCTTATTAATAACATTGTGCCGATTTTCCTATGATAGTTTGGAGGAATCAGTAGCCTTCCACTTTACCATAATGTGGTTCTCTCCTTTAATATGTGGAAAAAAACACCTGATTAAAGTAGCAAAATGGTAGCACACTTAGTCAGCTAGGTTATATGACTGTTGGGTACAGTAAATGTTTGGAGTACTAGTGGCTGAAAACTCTAGCTGCCATCTGTGTGTTGACATAGACCTAAGAACAAATTGGTGTAAGAAGTTAATACAGTTCATGTCATTGGATAAATATAGTCAAGCCTCCATTAGCAAATGGTACAGTTGCTAGCTGATGACTCGAGGCCACCCTCTGCACCACCCTGTCGTGGTAAGGTGTACAATTTTTTCTGGCAACAGTGATATGGTCATGGATCTTCTCTGAGGGGTTCAATATGCCATCGTTTCGAAACGTCATCACTCCGGTACACTGAACCCCTCAGAGAAGAGCCTTGATGATATCACCGTTGCCAGATTAAAAATAAATATGCACCTTACCACTACAGGGTGGTGCAGCAGGTGGCCTCGAGTCATCTGCTCGCAACTGTACCTTTGGAAAGTACTTACCTTTAGCTCTTTGGAGATGTGGAGTTTAAGAATATCTGAGCTTTCAATGGTTGAGCAGTGAATTTTAAAGGAGCTGTACTCGAGGCATCATTGTTTGCACCTGTGACTAGTTCCCGAAGTGGAGTGACAACATATGGAGACACCTGTCTTTTTGTCCAGGGCAGGTTTGTGTCCACAAATGCAGTCACCTATCTCTTTTGAGTTAAGGATGACCAGGGTGTTGGGGAATGAAGCTTAGGTAACTGCTCTGTTCAAATTTTTAAAAGTTATCCACTTGGGGTACACTGTATTGGATGATGATATCTGAGATTATAGTTTTATCTAGACGTGAAATTAGTTTCTGAGACGACTTGTTAGTTTTAATCTCAGAATTGATGGTGTACCATAACTTGCCTACCTTTTGCTTCAGTGCTCATACATACACACGTAGTGTATTCCTCTCCAGGCTGTATATCTTTATTTTATTTATTTTTTTAGCTGGGAAGTTATTGTACAAGTTTTGTAATTTGAATATGTTACTGATGTTTCTTCTGCATCTAGTAACATCGTATGAAAAGAAGTACTGTAATAAGATTGCAGCATGTACTGTAGATCATGGAAGTTATGGATATAGTTTATAATGAATTGTATGTGCTACAGTATATTTAAACTGCTGCTACTGCAACTGGCTCACAAACACCCAAGAGGTGGGTTACTTGATTCTCTCACTCTGTTGACTTTATACAACTTGAAACAGACAAGCACCTTGGCGGAAACTGGAGAATTGACTTTAATGAATGAAGGAAAATAAGGAGTAAGTACGTGGCTAAAGGATAATGGTATTTTATTTATATATGGGAATATCTATCATGCATGTAGAAGAAAACATACCTTGAAGAGGAGCCTTTATTGATGACATTTTGATCTTGTAAAAAAAAAAAAAAAAAAAAAAAAATCATCTATAAGTATTCCTTTGAATCATGTTAACACATACATTTGACCCAGAAATTGTATACACGCTTGATTTTGAGGGTCCCTATGATATAGATTCTAGAAATATGTTGAGTGGTGGGGATGATTTCAACACTAATATGTATTCATATTACTTGACTAAAGCTCTACATTGTTCATCAAATTAAGGACTTCCAGATGGTATGGGACTTCTCACCAGGCAGTGTGTCCAAGTGTGCAATCTGTTAACCTGTGTCACACCACACCCCACTATATTTGCATGCCATGTGTTGCTGACATTTCATCACAATGGGTTAAACAAGTATTTTGTGTTGTAATTTTCTGAGTCATGCACTGTGTCTGACTTTCCTACCAACAAAGTTTGGAGTCTGGTGGAAGTTATTTCAGTCCAATTGGAAACTCCTCTGGGTGTGAAGAACATGACTGCTCTTGGCCTTAAGACAGATTGATCATAAATAATTAATTCATCCATGCCTAAAGTAAGCATTGTTCTTAACCCCTTCATTAGTGTGAATGCATGTGGTATGTTGTGTCGGTGAAAGGATTATTGTTTATTAGTTGAAGTGTGTGTGGATATTTCTTTTTCTCCCAACAATCCCTTGTTGTGGGAATACTTGGTTAAAAACAGCAAAGAATGAGTGTGTTAGAAATAGGTGTAGTAGTGGTATTGTATGGAGTTGTGTGGAGCGGGAAGACCAACGTTGGTGTCCTGCAGGGATAGTAGTGGTAAGCTGAGCGGCAGCAGCAACGGGAAGAGTGGGTCGTCGTGGAGCGAGGGCGGCCATGAAGGGGGCAGCAACCTGGCCTCGGAGCTGTGGGGCGCCCCGAGTAACAAGCTGCGAGGGCCTCCCCCAGGCCTCATTGCCGGCAGTGTCCAGCAGAAGAACACTGGTGTGGTGAGCGGTGGAGGAGGAGGTGGTGCAGGAGGAAGTGGTGGAGGTGGAGGAGGTGGAGGAGGGGGGTCATGGGGGACCCTGGGTAGGTCCACCTCCTGGTCTGGAGAGCAGCATAAGAACCCCCCAAACAGTGCCTTACACTCCGCTGCAGCCATCGCTGCCTCTGGAACCTGGACCAACTCTCAGCTGCCCTCCACCTGGCTCATCCTTAAGAACTTAACACCTCAGGTAATTCACCAGTCTTGTGACGCCAGGTTTTATAACTACAGTCATCACCACCCTTCCTCTAGCTCAGTGTTTGTCAGGGGTGTCAGGAGTCACCCTTCCAGGTGTTGATGCCTGGGACTGACCATTGTCCCACTGGCTCACCAGTCAACTGGCTAATGTTGTCGTCCTCCAGTGCTCAGTACTGTTGTTAAATGGGATGAGAAGGCAGAGTGGGATGGTGGGAATGGCTTGGTGACAGCGAAGACACACAGGTAGTACAATAGAATGAGAGTGGTTGTTTTGAGAATAGGTAAAATTGCACTTTTTTTCCTGAACAAATAATTGGTAAAAAGTTTTGAAGTAGCTGTTGCTCGAAATTTATGTAACTTGAAGAGGCCATGTATTCTATCAATGATCAGTTTTATGGTATGTTTGACGTGATTAATTCATCAGCCCCAAAACAAGACTCAAATTAAATGGAAAAGAATTGAACCTCATCCTCCACCTGCCAGTTTAAAGGATTTCTCTCCAATTAAATTGTTTCTGACACTTCTCCCAGACCTCACCCTGTGTTGTAATGTTGGTGTTTTGTTGTGGCTCAGTCTGACACCGCTGGCTCATAGTGCCCTCACTCTCGTGCCCCAGTGTTATTCGACTTCCCTCGCTGCTTACACTGTCCTCTAAGCACAAATGACACATTTGTTCCCATTTATGAAGTGTACATTACTTTAATCGGTTCATGAATTATATTTTCTTAAAGTTTAAGCTTCTAAAAAAAGTTTTATCAGTTGAAGGGTGCTGATGAGAACTAGCAGAGATGAAAAATTTTCAGAGGAAGTTAAGAGGAGGAGGTATTAGGGGTGAAAGAGAGATTATATTATTTGTTTGTCAGCCTTGGGGATGGTCAGATGGCACTATGGTGTATGAATTATGCCCATGATGCTAAAAGCTTTCCTCAGACCTAAGCTTTAGCCTTCATTTACAGATCCTTATCAGGGATACTGTAAGTCAAGGCTCAAGCAAGCTTTAGGATTCAAAATACACTCCCATCCATAATAGAAATTGCTTCATAATTAATGTACTTTTAGATTTTACATATGCTGATGCGAACTTTATTTTCTCCTCACTATGGCATGTGGAGTTTGTAGTGTCTTGTCCCTTAAACGATGAATTAATTCACTAACCAGTGTCACGAGGCCCTAGTTACTAATTTAGTATATATATATATATATATATATATATATATATATATATATATAGATATATATATATATATGAGTATATATAATATGATATCAATACCTTATATATATTGCATAAACACTGCAGTTGCACTTGTCACCCAGCCATTACCATGTCACAGTGTCACTGCACAAGTACGGTCACACTACTGCTGACCCACCAGCACTTCCTATCTCAGGGTTTAAATCATTATACATTGCACCTGCTGTTATGACCCTTCACCTGTTATATACAAGGTTCTCTTTTCATATTTACTGCAGTGTCTAGTCAAGGTAGTTACCTGGAATGATAACATTGCCATTGTTTATGAAGGTTGCAATATATAGCTGCTTCATGGTAACAATGTTTAAATATTATATATCAAAGAAAATTTTCTTTATGGACAAGTGTATCATCAAAATCCCATCGCTGAGTGATGGGAGATTCATTTATGAAAGAAGCCTATGTTGCAATCAATTAATTAAATGTCTAATTCTTACATTACAGGCATCACAAAATAAGAGGCTGGGTTGATGAAACTTTATATATCTTCCCTTAAATGTCATAAGTTGTTATTTGTTAAAGATGAAAATGAGTGAATCATATAGACAGAAGAAATGATGTGTTCAACTGAACAGGCATCACTCATTTTATCAGGTGTTCTTGAAAGACCTTCGGGGTCTTTTTAATTACTATATTAGGCATATTAGTTGACTTTATTTATAGAATGTCCTGCGATTCTCAGAAGACCATTCGGGAAATGGGATAGATGTGTAATTCATTTTATTAGAGAAAGAGTGGAAAGGGATTAGAATTGACTGAGAGAAGAGAAGTGAAATATTAAAGTAAACTGGAGGATCACCCCTTGGGAGATAGTGAAGCACCAGGATCATCAATCCATACACTTGTCCAATAATTTTTCAGTATTGCATATGTGTTATTTCTAGATCATTTATAGACTAATTAAATTGTATGGAGCTTAATGCAAGGTTGGCTTCTAAATACAAAATATGGTAAACTGAAAAGGGACCCTTAACTGCTACTATGTACAGCCATGGCTGATAGTGCTGGACCAGGGTCCAAGGATTGTTGGAGAGCAACTAAACAGAGTTTGAACACGTGAATTTTCCAAACCATTCTCAACTTAGAGAGAGGTTTAGAAGACTCACTTTTTCAAACTCTGTTCAGTTGCTCTCCAACACTCCTTGGACCCTGGTCCACCACTATCAGCCATGGCTGTACATGCAGAAAAATCAATGTGAGGTTTTAAATAAATATTTTGACAGTGGGTCGAAGTCCTCTGATGATCTATTTTAGCATATATAAATGCCTAATGACATACTATATAATAACATGATACCTCTTAATAGTTTCACCTGGCTAATATAGAAGGCTTTAATCAGCTTAGAAAGGAGTTAGACAGGTAATTAATACTTTTGATGTTATTTTTCCTTATCATTCGTAGATTTCCTTCATAAGTTTTATAATGTTAGCTAAAAAACAACTTCTCTACTCTAGCAAACTCATTTCAAAATAATACATGATTTTCAATACAATAGTGTAATATTCTGATATATGCAAAGTATACTCATCATTTGTTTATTTACAGCATCATCATTAGAGAAGTAGCAAAACACAGAAGGCTCTATTTGTATCCATTATTATGTGAATACATAATTTAAGAAAAATTATATGTTACTCTTCTGGTTACAGTACTGTACTACCTGTTTTCATAAACTCTCTTCCTTCCCGGTGGCAGAATCTTTGAATAATTAGTGAGAGAGTTCAGAAGTGTTGAAGCTAATGAAAAGTTTTACTAGTCAAAATTGCCTGAGCTCTTGACTTCATTTGGAATCATGAAGCATTTAATGCAAAATTTCTCTCATCATGACATATGGCGAAATGTAACGGGAACTTACTACTGTATATCCCTTGCTTTTCACATAAGATAATAGGCCTTCGTGTAACCCCTCACCCTGTCATTCTTCACGACTCTTGTAATTATGTTGGTGCGTACAGATTGACGGCTCGACCCTGAAGACACTTTGCATGCAACATGGGCCGTTGGTCAACTTTTACTTGTCCCTCAACCATGGGTTTGCTCTTGTCAACTATGGATCTCGTGAGGAAGCTGCAAAAGTAAGTAAAGTGACCTGTTAATTGTGGAATTGCTTTGTTGAGCAAACAAAGAGTAGGTGATTAATTTGAAAAAAGTTGAGTGTGAAATGGAGGGAATTCTGACAGAAGGTAAAGTAAGTGAGAGAAGGTGGGAGAGGAGGAAGTAGTAGTGTGAGAAAATAACAGGATGTTAGTGGAGAAGGAAAGAGCAAAGAAACAAGGAGATAATTTGAATGAAGTAAGAGTAATTAGGGCCATTTCAATTGGTTGGGGAATGATAGGAAAATGAGGGGAAGGGAGGGAAGTTGAGGTATGGAAGAGTAAAGTAGTTGAAGTATTGAAGAAAGATTAGCTAGGGAAGCACTGGATAGGAGTCATGTTGGTGTGCTGAGGTGTGTGGGAGATCCGGTGATCAGATGAGTATGGAGTAAGTATAGATCGATGTAGGAGGAAGCCAGAGTGACGAGAAACAGGAAATTGATGTAATAATTCCTATATACAAAGATTAAAGAGGGAGAGGTGTGTATAGAAGTTGAAGGGGAATATGTTTCCCGGGGATTGTTAAGTACAGTACAGAGCAAGAGAGAAATTGATTGAATTGATTGAAATTACTGAGGGAATTGTGGGAGAGGAACAGGGTGGGCTTAGGAGGGGGAGAGGATGTA
This sequence comes from Petrolisthes cinctipes, assembly GCA_033782935.1. Taxonomy (NCBI): domain Eukaryota; kingdom Metazoa; phylum Arthropoda; class Malacostraca; order Decapoda; family Porcellanidae; genus Petrolisthes; species Petrolisthes cinctipes. Next base: position 155,126 of record JAWQEG010003857.1, on the reverse strand, counting down.
GACCAAATAATCTCACTGAGAAGTACTTCGGGAAGGAAAGGGAGACATCTGCTGCTTTCATGGACCCAGAGAAAACTTATAACTAAATGGAGAATGAATGTGAATAGTCCCGAGATTATGCCATACTTATTGGACAGCAGGTTCTGGAGGATGAATTTAAAAGGCTTAGGGAATAGAGGGGTGTGAATTGAAGAGAAGGACAAGCAGTGACGAGGACTGTGTGGTTTGGAGGAGGTTTGTTCATGGCCCAACTCCCTTTGGGTGTACGGCATTGGTAGATAAAAAAAGAACATTCAGTAGTTTGATTGCATGCTGAAATTAGGTTGGCATCTTTGTCCGTGTATCTAAAGAATGAAGTAATATTTGGGGTTATGTTCGGAAATTTGTCCAGTTGATTGGGATTATTTATTAAGGATTGATTGTATTGCAGGCCCAGGGTAACCTCAACAATTGCCTGCTCAGCAACACAACTATTCTGGCAGAATTTGCCAGTGATGCAGATGTGAAGCAGGTAATGGGTCAGCCCAGCCACCAGGGTCAAACTGCTCCACCTACCCCTGCCCCCAATAACAATTCTGCCTGGGGTGGGTCGGGGCGGGGCTCTACCCCGACTTCCCAGTCCTCGTCTGGGGCAAAAGTGGACTCCTGGGGCAATGGCAATGGAGCAGCAGGCCTGTGGAGTAGTGGGCCGGCAGTGGGGTCATCACTGTGGGGTGGTGGAGCACTCACTGATGCTGATCAACATCGCTCCACTCCATCCTCACTTAAACCCTACCTGCCCGACGGTCTCCTCACTTCAGAGTCCATCTAGGCTCTATTCTCCCTCTGTTTTACCTGACTGCCAGATGGATTCCTAACCTCAAGTGTCCATCTTGGCTGAACTACCCTCTTCTGACCCCATGTCCTCCAGCCTTGCCTGGTATTTCTCTTGCCTGATGGACTCCATCCCTCTGTGAGTCCATCCAGGCTACCCTGCCCTGCCCCGTCCTTCCCACCTGCCCAGCGGAAACCTCACCTCAAGAAGCCCCGCCCCACCCTGCCGTGCCCTGCCCAGGGTAAGCTCACGGTCGTACTCACACACTTTGATGTTATTATGCTGGTCCATACGTGTGTATATCAAGCCCACTTTTATTAAGACACAATGCCTTAAAAGACTTAGCTCCAAGCACACACAAGAATAATCAATCATTTTGATGCTCTTTATGGTTAAGGTAAAAACAACCATGGAGCTAAAATGTGCTGTGACTTATATACAAAGTTACTTCTACTGACATGCTGATGTTGACCATTATTTTAGGAGAAACAAAGGTGCAAGCCAAACTGAAGCAACAGAGGACCTGCCTGCGCTCCTCTCTTGCCTCAGTTGCAAAACTGGTCCTACTTTTAAATGCCAATATTATCTAAGTCTGTTCTTACCATGAATCAAGTCTTATTATATGATAACAAAAGATTATACCTACATACAGTTTTGCAGTGTTTTGATGTAAATGTACCAAAAGATAAGCAGTTAAGTTATATTTAATTTTAAGAGATATTAATTGTAAGTTGTAGGTTAACATATAATTAAGTTTATAGTTAAAGTTGCAGATGAATTGTTCAGTGATAGCACTCCTCTGTGTGATATTTCCTATATGGATAATTATATATACTTTAAATGTGCTTACTTATGTATCTCAAGTTCCACCACAGACTCCTAGTGCTGGTAAGATTCTACATCCTTCACGTTAAGATCTGCTCACATGTACAAGGAGCTCTCCAGGACTCGGCAGATATTCCTCAGTCTAGTGATTAGGTAGTTAAGGGGGTGCGGCACCACTCCCTCTTGATCGTCCAGTAGCGCGCCACCGCACTTCCCTGTGTTGCCATTACCGGCCGTTGTCTCAAGGTGCCCATGTCATCCAGATTATTTGTGTCAGTTTTTTTGTTGTGTGTCGTGTGGCCTCCGGGTCGACTGTGATGTTGGGACCTCCGTGGCGGATCATTGTTGTGGTTCAAAGCTAAGTCAGCATGTCAAGCGAAAGCCCCATAGATCTGCCGCGCCACCCGCCATGCCACTCTCAGTCATGCTCGTGCCGTCGCCTTAACTGGTCGTCCTGGCGTTAGTGCGTCACCCCCTACCTCCCCTCCCTGTACACTTCACACACTTCTCAAACCCCCACCCTTCACTTCAAGCCCCTTCTAGATATTCCCTCACAATGATCCTGATCTAAATTCCTCCTCCTTCATCTCTTTCCTGGATATTAGTTTGCCGTACCTTCACTTTTCTTGTCCTTCCTTCTGTCTGTTGTGTTCATCTTCCTTGAATTTTTTTCTCTAGTACCAGTATTGTCCCAATTTTCAATTCCCATTATAGCTTTTTTGGACAATAGTTATATAATTATGTTTTCCCCTCCATCCATCATCTTCCTAGTTACCCCCCTAATTAACTTCTGGCTCTGACTTCCTATCTGCATTGTCCCCATGGTTCCTTGACTTTTGATGACTGTAAGCCTCTTCAGAATCACCTTCCTTATAAACCACCTCCTTTTCCCAACTGTACTTCCTTCCCTTTCCTTCTGTTTCTTATTCTCTCACATACCCTTCCCAACTGCACTTCCCTTGTCTTGTCCCTCCCCACCCCTGGCGACCACATAAAGCCACACTCGCATCATGTGTTCTCGTACCTTCCGGCAAAATGTTCGACAATGTTGTGATATGATAGTCACCAGTGGTCCAAAGGTTTCGGTTGGGTGTTTACGGTCCTCGCTCAGGTAACCCCTCCTCCTCCCCCTATCCCACAGCAGCCCCCCGAGCCACTACCATCACCAACCCCCCAACTTCTTGTCCCCCTTCTTCAGGAGTGCCCCTTCTTAAACAACCAAACAGGCTATTTTTATGCTCCTCCCCCCCCCGCCCTTCTTTTATCATGGTTGGGGGGATGCTAAGGGTCATCAGTACCACCTGACGCCATCCATGACACTCCATACCAGTCAGCCATGTTTCCCTGCACTGCATCCCCAAACTAAGGGGTACATGTGTATGAGTGTGTGTATGTGTTTGTGGCAAACAAAAAGGCAGACAGCCAATCAAATTTAGTGAAATAGCGAAATACATACTCAGTATTTGAATCTTTGTTAAGTTCCATTTTTGTTACAACATTGTTGTAAGGCTGGATAGTGGAAAAGGGATGGCGTTGGGTGGCGGTTGCGAGCGAGTCAGTTAGCAGCGAACCAAGAGTGTCAGGTCTATGGTGCTGCTTGTTGGTTTTTAAAAGAAATAAAAAAATAATCATGCTCTATGTGAGATATAGTGATAGATCCAGTCCACTCTTTCATAACATTACTATAATCCTCTTTGTCGCTCAGCTTTACTTACTATTTTTATCCCCACAAGATTTAAAAAAATGAACTTAAAAAAGCACAAAAAAATGACAATGATTGTTGTAATTTGTTTCTATGAACTCAAGTCATGGTGTAGTATTTTCCGTATTCAGTATTTTGTACAGGTTTGTAAAGGAGTATAAACAAAGTGCCACCAGAAGTTTGTTTTGTCAATTTATTTTTGTTTCTTTTTATTGAGGATATAATATAAGTGACAGAGCTCTTATATGTCTGGATATTATCTTGACTTCTAGTTGTAGTGATACTTTGGAGCCATATCAATATTATAGCTTTCAGAATAATGATCTAAATACAATGAATAATCAAGCCAGTCTGCCAAAAATCTTAGACACTTAAGCAAGGCAGAGAATCATCATAATTGAGACTTAATGGCCACTCAGCTTGGCGGCCTGCGTCAGACAGCATGATGAAGCAACAATTGCCAGAATTCCAGCTGTACATGAGAATCAGCTACGATGATTCCTTGCATTTTGAGAGTGGGTGATGATGGCCCACCTCTCCCACTGTGTTTAATTAGTTTTAGTGGTATGTGTAGTAAAGGGTTGGGTCATTATAGTATTAGAAGACTTGTGTAATGTCAAGGTCACCTGCCAGGCCGGCTGTGGTGCATCAAGGGTGTGTCATCAAATGTTTCACAGCCCTTTATTTTTTCTTTTTCTGGCTTCTGTACATCACCTTTGCCTTCCCAGTTGCTCCTTATCCCCATCAGGGAATCAGTTTTGCCCGGCGTCAGTCCTTCATGATTTCTACCCCTTACCACCCCTACACCCCACTGCCGAGCCACAGCTGACCTTGATTTCCCCGCTTGTTAGCTTGGCCTGTTGCCTGGGCAGCACCTCAGGGCAGCTCCCACACCCCATCCAACCGCACCAAGACTCGCCAGTTTAATTAGTCTGAAATATATTTGTTGGCCATGGGCTGACTATATGGCTATAAAAATTGTGGCCTTGGTATTAGCTTGTGACCCAATGCAACTGTAAATTTATTTCTCCCTATGTGGAGTGTTAAGGTGCAGCAATCTCAACTGGTGGTGGTGCCTCTGTGATGGCGGTGTGGATATGCTGCTCTGACACTCAGCTGTCCTCAGAAATAATTCTTCCAAGATTATTTAGCCAGTTAAGATACTCGCCTTCTCTCCCTGTGTTAACTATGTACAAGAACCAAACTTTTAATTTTTGTGGTTACTGTAAATGATTTACATACCAGCACTGTGTACATAGACCGTGCTGCCAGTTGTACAAGCGTTAGATGCCACCACTGCCTGCTCTCTTGCTGAGAGGGATCTCTGGGGTGTTTCATCATACTTCTAGGATTATGTAGTCTGTGTCCAAGGTTTACCTGAGGTCAATAGTCATCTCGCATTTGCTAAGTTGTAGCCACTGCTACACTCCTCTTGCAGTTGTGATTTTTGCTAGGGTGATTGTTATTCTGCCTTTAAGGAGGAAATAATTAATTGTTAATGATAGGTTTTATTTGATAGGCACTTGTTTAGTTTGTTTAAGATTAGGTTGCATAGTATTTTTAGGATGACAAGGTCAGCTTCTGGCATTTTCTCAGGAACCTTTGTGACGCAGGGGACGGATCATCTGCTCAGTGCCGGGGTTCTCATGCCCCGGTGTACAGTCTGTTGTTGTGCACTGCTGGCCGGCTGTCTTACCTTACCCCTCCTTTGGGGTGGGTAGAGCCAGCCCTTACAATGGTTAAAATTACGTTTCTTGGGTTGTGGAATAGTTGGTTCCTTAGGTTAATTTACCAATAGGCTCTTCAGTCATGGGAGTGAACTGACTCTAATGTACACTGTATGCATATATAAGCAAAATATTAAAACAATACCATGGTCAGTAAGATGCAACTTGGCATGTTTCAGTCCAGAAGGACTAAGGCCAGAGTCAGTATTGCTTCTCTGACTGAAGATACCATGATGCTGTTTTGCTTCATGATGAGTGTGCTTCCCCGGTCAGGGCAGTAGGCCAGGCCGGGCTCTTAGGGCAATAATTGTTGCGAGTGTGAGGAGGACCGGGGGCCAGGGCATGATCCAGTTGCTGCCCTGCCCTGCCCTGCCTTTCCCCGCCCTCCTTCAAGCTCACTAGTTTACCTGCTGCAGTGCATTTCTCATAAACTATGCAGGATTTCCATTTCGAGTTTCCCGATTTTTCTGTTAGGTCTGTAGGGCCAAACTTGTTCATGTCTAAGATGATGTAGGTGTTAGAAGTGTCTGTTTGTAGGTGGAAACTCCGTCTCCTGCATTCATTCTCATTATTAGTGCAATATGTTATCAAAATACAAAGATCATAAAAAAAATAATCTGATACATAAAAAAAATTGATGCACATGTAAAACTCAAGGATGTCTTGTGGACAATCGTACATGTGCGGCGAAACTCTCGCATGCACGGATGACCGTTCAAGTGATCGCATGTCTTACACTCATGCTTTAGGGTGACAGTTAGTGGTTATTTTTTTGGGTGACTATGATAGGGAAGAAGCGCAATGCCTTATTCATTCCTCTCGAGAGAAGAAAACGTAGTTCATGGCGTTGCCTCGTCACGACGAAAGCTGCAGCCTGACTACCCACTTTTAAACTACCGTCCTAGCCTGCATCTTGAGTGTCAGACGGCTCCACCAGCCTCACCCCACTTCCTATGTGATAAACTGGTCTTCACAGTTGTTTTACTGTCGGTATACTAGGAGAAACTAAAATTTAACAAAGAGCTGTATGTAAAAAAAAAAAAAAAAAAAAAAAAAAAAAAATAATAATAATTGTTGTGGTGTGCGAGGTGGAGTAGTGACAGTGTGTGGAGAGAGGCTGGTGCAGTCGCCTGGGTTACATTATGTGTGCACAAGCAGTGTTTGGTGCTACCTGTTTTTTATTTATATGATTTTTTTTATTATTGTGTGTGTGTGGATTTTGTTTATATTATTATTATTATTATTATTATTATTATTATTATTATTATTATTAATGGTGGAGGACCAAAGCCTCTATAGTTGGCCACTGGCACCCCAAAGCCCCCCTCTAGTCCCCACCCCACCCAGGCCCCCCATGCTGTCCCCCACACTGCTCGGCCACATGCCCACTGCCCGCAAATGACTGGGGTCACCAGCATAATTTTAGTTTTGTCTGTGATGTTTTACTATGTTCCGTGACTAATGACTGGTGATTTTCTTGTTTTATGGGTTAATTATAGTACTAATGACTAAAAGACTGTTGATGTACTCAATTTATGGTGTGGATGAGTATTAATATATATATAGATATAATTATTGAATATATATAAATAAATATATATAGCTATACTAGGACCTAGGTGTGGGTAACGTGTGGACTGCTGTGACGTGGGGGCTCTCGGGCAGTGTGGGGCATCAGCTGTGGGGTGGGGGTAGGGGGTGGGTGGGTGTGCTACCAGGACCAGCCATCTACCCTACCTACCCCTTGCCTAGCACTCACTTTTATATTTGTATTGTGTAATGTGTTCCCAACCCTTATCACCCACTACCTTGCATACTCTAATCTTTCTTTTCTTTTTTTCCCACTCCTTTGAAATAACCATTCAACTATTCATTGTTGTATCATAATCTGATGTTTTCAACAGAATATTTGTGCAATTTTTTTTTTTTTTTTTTTAACCCTCCTAATCTCTCTAAACATGGCACATCTGTATAGGGTCCCAAATGACTACATATCGTTGCTTCTCGTGAGCTGCAAAGATACTATTTCTCCCTCTTTCAACCCTAGTTGGTCCATTTAATTTTGTTTGTATGTGTGTTTTCTGTGGTTGATAATGTTTATTCTTTTCTTTCTTTGGGAGATATATCCTTTCCATTGATTTATTTTCTCTTTGCTTTCCATAGTTGATTCCTTTTCCTCTGCCCAACGGCAGTGTGCCAGATGCATAACCATTTAGTGTATGGCAGATGGCTGGTCCAACACATCTTCCTAACATAGGGGCCTCACACAAACTCCTCTTAGCAAGATAAATACAAAAAAACAAAAACAAAAAAACAAAAAAAAACAGAAGTATATATATATATAAATAGTCAATAGTCCTACTTGGCATCTATAAAAAAAATAACTTGAGCATTTACTAAGATTTATGTAAAAAAATAAAAAGTCGATAAAACTTAAAAAAAAAAAAGGTTGCCAGGTAGATTTTACTGTACGTAAGGTGGAGTGAGGTACCTAAAGTTGTAATGGTTGTGAGATGAATCCAAGTGTGATAGTTCTCATTCTCCCTCTCTACTCATTTCCTTTTCTACTGGAATATTTTTAGTCTTCTACTGCATTTCTTCCATTCCCATCTCACCACCTACCCTGTATCTCAGATTTTGACACAAGGGCCACAGCAAGTGCAACGTAATATGTGCCTTGTGTCTGAGGATTTATGTGGTGACCTGCATTGAAAACCATGATAAAACAATAATTCCCCCAACATTTATTCCACAATACTTGCTACTACCACTGTTAATAGTACTGTTCTTCAGTTACTTTGAATACTGTTACTACTATTACTGCTACCACCCATCACCACCACTACCATTGCTATGAGAAGTTGTGGGTCCTTAACTTTTGAAGTGGGCCGCATTAGAGGTAAACACTGAACCCCCGCACAGTCAGTGGCACGGCATTTGAGACTTAAATAATGACAACACCCAAAGAAGCAGCACTCAAAGGGGAGTAGGGAGGGGGTGGGAAAAATGGTATATAGAAGCCTCTTATTGATTGTAGTTAACTCACAGCCTTGGAATATTTTGTGGGGTGATCCAGTGACAATTTTGGGGGGTGTTTGTCTAAGCACCCCCACTAGTGATAATTAAGTGTCTGATGCACTGTGAACATAATGGTGCTGCTGTGCATGAGTAGGAAGGATGTGGCACCTGAGGCTAGCAAGCAAGCAAGCAGGCAAGCAGGCAGGCAGGCAGGCAGTGATGGGAGGTGTGTGATAGTCCACTGGGCCAGTCTCAGGGAGCCAGTCAACCGTGTGTATCAGGAATGATGGGGCAGTAACCATGATTTTAATTACCTATTGAAATATACTAGGGCGTTCTATCAGAGTTGGCTAACGGCCTTTGAGGAGTACTTATGACCTCCCCGGCTCTCCGCTGCCTTGCTGCCGCCTTGCTGAATTTGCTCCGTTTTTGCCGTTGCAAGCTGCGCTGGGTGGTTGTGTTGCAACTGGGGTACCCTGCGGCGGTGTTGGGCGGCCCCACACCCCAGCGTGCTAAGTAATTCCTGTTGTAAAAGTGTCCCTATTCCAAAGATCCTTGGAGTTCCAGTTAAGGCTTTTGGGTGATAAAACAATGTATTATGATTTTTTGTACCTGACTATGTACAAGTCAAGATATTCTTTTAATAATGCTATATAGATTAAAATATAATGCAGTCGATTCCATGAAGTGGTAATAACTAGCTTAAATGAACTTGACGAACAACTCGACCCGCAGTCAACTACTCGTGTCACCTCTTCATAATAACGTGCTGAGGGGTAGTTGATCTCAGTTCAGTTACCATCATGTCGAAGAGTTGAATCACCGGCTGGTGCGGGTCGATGCTTGATAGGGGCGTGGGTGGAGGGGGGAGGGAAGGTGGAAGGGCTTTGACCTCCCCACCCTCTCTCTCCCCACACACACACACACACACACGCACACACACACACACACACACACAAAAAAAACACAAACACTCTCACCCCCTCGTCGTCCTCCATGTGACACCAGTAGTGACGGTGCTGCCTCCACCCAGCTTGTGGTGTGCTTACATGTGTAGTTGAGAGTTGCTGCCGCGTCACAAGACTGTCACAACCCCGTGCTACCCTGTTGCTTCCTGCAGCTCCCTCACCCACTCTTAGGTTACACTTCGAGGCAGCTAGAGGTGAAGTCACTATAACGAGGTGGTTGAGGTTAGAGGGGTGGGCCAGTGGTAGGACACTTTGCCTGCCCTGGCCCACTCCTCCTCGCCCTAGCCTCATATGCACGGCCCCACTGCCCTGTTCTAGGCCTCAAAGACAGTTGTTGCAGCTTTGTCAGCATTGAAATGCATTTCAAACATGAGATTCCAAAGATACCTTGAAGGAAGTAAAGGGTGCCATTTAGTAGCAACTGATATACTGTATAGATTTATGACTTCTTGGTTTTGGTGCCAAATTAAACTAGTAATAACTGGATATGATCAATAGTGAATATTTCTCTTATATAATTATAGCTTGAATGTAAGTTTCTTTAGTTTAGCCTATCTGGTCATGTCGTCTTGTAGGAAAATACACAAAACAATCTAGGCTGTGTTCCTTTGTCACCGATTCCAGTGTTGCTCTTAATCACCTAGATGTAATAATATTAATAATAAATGTAATAATAATAATAATAACAATAACAATAATAATAATTAATGATAATATTGATGACAGACGTGATGGTTGCGTTTCTCTTGTTTTTGGACATTTTATGACTAGGGGCTGGTACTACTGGTGAGGGCATAATAGTTGTATCTAACCTGGATACTACCATCAAGACATATCGCACACCTCACACACCCCTTCCCTCCACTGGGGGTCGTGCGTGGGGGTGAACCAAAGCATTTGTTGTGGTGTGTATTAGCATCATGCCGTCATGCTCCCCCCTCCCATTCCTCCCCACCACCCTACCCTGCCTACAACTCCCTCATTGGGTGTATGAACAGGAGGGGCCGGGCCCCCAGCTGTCTCCCTGCTCTTAATGCTCGGGGGTACCTGGGGGCTCCAGGGGAGGACCCAAGGGCTGTCGGTAACCTGCCATAGCTCAGACTGAAGCTAGACAGGCAAGTCTTTCCATGTAACTTAAATGGTATTATCACATCAGCACTGGTAACAAGTCAGAATTTTTGTATTAGATGAATGATGTACGTTTTATACTTATATTTTTTAGATTGTACGAGGCAAAGGTCGATATGGTGCAGGAGTATAAGCACAGTCTCCCTCCGACACTGTGCCCTGTCTTGTATGTCTCTGCCAGTATTTTTTCCTCAAGTAATATGAGATTGAATATCTGGTATATTATTGGCGAATTGCTCATACTTGTAGAATGTGTTCAAGTCTGGTCTAAGCTCTTTTACAACAGGGAATTATCTTAGTATCCTCCAAGGTCAAATTGTTTTCCTGTTTTGTTTGATGCTGTCATAGGCATAAGGTTCTAAAAATAAAGACCAAGGATGTGGTCTGGAGTAGCACCGGTGGTCCGAATGTTGAGGCTTTCACTTTAAATGTAAAAGAGCTTAATAGTGTCTCTCTATTGCTGTGTAGTGGTGGCATCTAACACGTGACTTAAGTTAAGGTAAATTTACTGATATAAAAAAGAAAAAAATACAAAAATGATATAAAAATTGTACTTGCTATTGTGAAGGGATGGTTTGTTGCCTGCTCAGGGTTACCGCACTTAACTTCTGATGTTGACGCGAGGTGTAGGGCAAGAGGCAGGCAGCACAGGAGGGCTTCAAATACCTCCTCAGTGCTCTCCCAAATACCCTATATTTCCTCAACCATCCCCACCCCACCTAGGGTAGAGGGGATGTGACAAACCCCTCGTCCAGTGAGCTTGTCTAGTCCCGAGGGTCTGGTGCCGAACCAGCTGGCCTGGCCACTGTGTTCGACCTTGGGCCCTCACCCTTAAGGGGGAGTCACGCCTCCTTTGTCCATCTACCATGACCCTTAAGTCCCCAATTTTGGTATGTCCTCAGTTACACATGCAATGCCCAAAAGGGCACATACACAGAGTCCTGGGCCTGGGGAGCAGCCGCAGCCACTGCAGCCATGTCAGGTGCTCCCCCTGTGCCTCTCTTGTGTGTTCAGTGGCCCCGGCCCTGCCCGTATGCAAGCCTCACTCTTCACCACCACTGCCGGGGCCTCACCTCTGTGTGACATGACACGCCGCAGCTGCTGCCAGGCTGCTTCCCCACTATTCCAACCCTGTCCCCTATGCCCTCCCTAACCCTGCAAAATACTCCTGCCCTCACACCTGTGTCGACTCCCTTTGCCCTCACACCTCCACTGTAGCAATGAAGCCAGGAGCAATAAGGTGAGCTGTCGTTTTCGCCGTCTTCTCAGCCCTGCATTTTCTGACTGTCAGCCGCAGTCCACAGGCTGAGGATGTCAATAGCGCGGCGTGTGCCCTGGTGAACCCTACAAGGCGCCAGGTCAGGCTGGGAGGGCGGTGCCTGCGGCACGCCCTACGTATCCACATGTTGGTGTTGTGTTGCCGTGTTAGCAGGCGGCCGCCAGGTTTTACCGTGCTCACTCTGCCGCGCCGGCGGTCACCTTTACCTCCCTAGCCCTGACCCCAGGCAGCACGAGGGCCAGGGTAGGGGTTGGTGGGTGGCCGGCACGGCTGGCCTGTCCTCCCTACCGTACCACTGCACATTCCCACAAGCTAGTCAGGGCGGGCACCACGACACACCCACTGTGGTGGGTGGGGTGATGGGCCTCAGATATGGTCCTGCCTTGCCCACCACCTGTGTATTGTGTGGGAGGAGGAGCCAACCCGCCCTTGGCACCTCTTGTTAACCATGCCACTTGATGCATATCCTAGCTGGTCAGTGTGCTTGGACAGGTCAGCGATGCTTTTAATATAATTATTTATACAGGCTTTCTTGTACTGGATGTTCCAATATGCATAAATAAATTTGGTCTCAGTGTTTACACCTACCATGAATTTTATTTTCCTTCGAGATGTAGTATACTGTACTGTACTGAAATTATACTATTTGCTACAAACAAAACTATTATGATAAAGTATTTGGGTGCAACTAAAGCCCCATCCACACGAGGCAAAAAGACAGCGGGCATGGGCAACCCAGTGCAATTCTCTCGCTTTTTACCAGTGTTACCATATCAAACAGTCTCTGGTAGCTATTTACCATTTGTGCCTGCCACCCACCCACAATATTGATAACTGTCTGCCCGCAGTTTTTTTGCCTCGTGTGGAAGCAGCTTTAGCAACAGTGACTGCTCTAGTCAGCAGTCCCCCATAATTATGACGGTAGGAAGTGTTAGGACAAGGTGATAAGTTAAAAATTATATATTGTTTGGTTTGGTACCAAGTCATTATATAATGGTGGTAGTTTTTGCATTACTGAATTGAATCCCTCTTTTGTTTTAGTTGGGCAGTGGCTGAGCATTTGCCTTGCACCACTTTAGTTTGAGTTTGATCCTCACTACTGCAAGCAAACAGTAGGGAGGAGTAGCACTGTACTGTGATGTGACCTCAGTGGGTTGCATGGCTTGGGCCCAGTCCCCATGACCGCAGTGCTCGCTGAGCTTTGTTCTCTTGCTTCTGTAGAAGTGTTCACAGATGGAGCTGTTGCAAGTAACCTTTTTACACTCACGCCTGCCACCCACCTACCAGATATGTGTATTGGACTGGGTTTTGGTAAACATGTCTGCCTGTGTGTAATGATCACTCCTGTGGACAGGGCCTTGGGTAACTGGAAGGCATTTCTGCCATATTTGCTCTTGTTTATTACTATTTTATAATTGTTGAAGGTAAAGGAGGAGACTGTAGCAAAATGATTATCAAGTGTAGTTTGTCTTCTCATGTGGTGCAAGGTCTTTATGGTCTAGCAGTGTTATTTCATACCTTTTTACTGTTCCTTCGTGAGGTTATTGATACATTTTTCAGGTCACAATTTTATTTCTCACAAAGGCACCAATATCTGAAATTATCTCCATGCAATATCCCTTCTATACTATAAATTAACACCAACACACAAGAGAGTATACCCCTTCACAGGTTCTTGCTCTGCCCAGTGAGGCTGACTTTATTCACTGAATTCCAGTCATCCTCACTGGGCTAGAATAATACTTTCCAACAAGCACCTCTGCTTCCTAATGGAACCGAGATCAGCCCACATGGATATACTCTGTGGAGCACGAGCATACCTAGGTGCTTGAATTCCTCATAGCATGCATTTAAGTCTTCCCTCCTCTTTTTGTTAATTAAGTCTCTTCAGGCCGGGTCTCGTGGAATGGGGAACCTCACATGTTGTAAGTAAAGTATACTGTGCCAGTTTCTGTAGAACATGGACAATCTGAAACAACTAGCCCTACAACATATTTTGCCCATGTGGTACATCATCTTTATGGCCTAGTCAATACTTCCCCCTTTATAGGGCTGCTTCAAACATTCTTATAACATTACAGAATATACAGATCAAAAAAGTTAAAGGGGTTATCACACTTGTTCAACAAGGTTTGGATAACATGGCAGAGCAAAGGTTCTGAACCAGGGCCGGTGACGGCATTCATGGAGTTGTTTATGAAGTTCCTCGAGCTGTCTGGCTGAGCAGCCCCGAACTCCTGAGGAAGGTCATGGCCTGAACCAGGCTTTCCCGGTGCCCTCAGAGGGTATGTTGTTTTGTTGGTGAGTGTGGTTGTGTGCATAGCAGTCTTCCATAATGTGTTTAATAGAATGGGGTGCTGTGTTGCATCCCGGACAGGCATCTAGAATGGCTCCATCCAGCTTCTTCTGATAAGTCAGAAGGGCCGGGTGGCCAGGTGGACTCTGTCCTCACGGGGAAGGGAGGATTCAGATGGGTGGATGTCCGGAGGTATTGCATGCAGCCGAGTGTTGTTTTTTTAGTGTTTGGATGGACTGATTTGAGTATGGATGCGTTTCTGGAGACTGGTTTGGGGTGGGCAGGGTGGGAGAGATGATAGTAATTGTTTATGGTATTGTGTACTGGGTGTTGTTTTGATGTTCCTTGCCATGTAGTGTAATGGATGGTGTGGGTTTGTGGAGGCTTCAGCAAGTGTTTGTGAGTCTCTCGTCTAGATGATCCTTGATTTTGAGGACTTTGGTTTAATGTTGTAGGTGTAGTAGCTGTGCAGCCCGTGATTGTCTTTTAGAGCTCTGTTCTGTATGGTCTGAAGGGTGTCGAGACAAGTCTCATCAGTGAGGTTTGAGCCCCAGGCAGGGCTAGCATAGTCCATCACTGATCGGATATATTGTTTGTACACTGTGGTTGTGGTTCCTTTGTTTCGTCCAAATGTTGTGCTGGCAAGTGCTTTAAGTCTTTGCATGCATTTGTTTTTGATGGCCATGACATGTTTGAATATCATGGATGTATTGTATGTTATGCCAAGTATTTTGTGTGGTATAGGTGTGTTGTTTATGGCGAGGTGTTCTGCGTTCCAGTTGACTTGGTGGGTGCCATTTTAAGTCTGTTTGTGGTGAACCAGGCATTAAAGTGTGTTGAGGTAGGGTTGGAGGATGAGTGTGTCTGTGTCTGCATTTCAGGGCGTACATGCGAGTGTTATGTCGTCTGCGTAGAAGGCTATGTGTATTTGTGGTGCCGGGGGTGTTGGTAGGTCGTGCATGTATAAATTGAAAAGGGTGGGCGAGACCAAGGAGTCTTTAAACCTTGGGTGAGAGTACAGAACCTTGGGGACACCATTGGTAAAACTTTTAACGTTAGACGACTGACCAGTAAATGTAACATGGGCTACTCTTCCTCCCAAGAAGCCGACAAGCCATCTTTTTATATCATTGTGCATGTTTATGTTGTATATTTTGTTTGTGAGGTTGTGGCGGGGGATGGCATCAAATGCTTTACTAATGTCCAGTGTAACTAGGTGTGTTATAGGGGGAGAGAGTCCCTGGGAATGGCTTCGGTCACCCGGGCAATACCATTCATGGAGCATATATACCTCCAGCGTGGAGATGAAGGCCTGGTATATGTACTGTATGTGTATTTTCATCCAAGGCTGCCAGAATTCAATAAATAATATATAATAATAATTTGACTTAATTCTGCAATATATTTTTTTTTATTACAAAACAGACCACCCACAATTTCCATGTTTACGTTTTGTTGACGTCTACTACCAATTTACCAGAGTTCTCTGTACACAGAGCAACCGCTAGCGTGACCGTCGATGCCGTCCAAACTTGGTTGCCAAGCAAGTGTGATAACAAAAACCACCACCCCTGTACCTTCTTTGATCTGTATATTCTGTAATATTATATAAATGTTTGAAGCAGCCCTATAAAGGGGGAAGTACGGTAACCACAAGGGCAAAATATGTTGTAGGGCTACTTGTTAGTATTTCCAGGCAGATTGCCCATGCCCTACAGAACCTGGTACAGTATACATTGGTTGGAATTAAAATATTAATTAATTCTAATTAAATAAAAGAGGGGCTGTTCCTATATATGCCCATGCTACCGAAGCAAACCCCAGGGTCTTGGAGGCCTCCTACTGCCTGGGAGTTTGGGAGGGTACGGTAGGTCTTTGATCCCAAACAAATGTTGTGGGTCCAGGTCAAAGTTACCACAAAAGCTACATGTGTGGCTGCACCTTCCACGAGATCCGGCCTGAAGACTCTCGACTGACTGACCTCTTCCCACTCCGAGAACAAGTGAAGAGACTGATCCAGCTGTCTCTTATCAGGAAGACAACCCACGAGATAAACTCTACAAAAAGACTACTAGTTATATTAAATTTTCTAGAACATATACTGTACTGACTAAAGGATAACTTATAAGTAGGCATACAGTTCCTCCATTGAAAGTTTGTCTAATTTTACCTAAGAGTATAAAGCTGTGCAAGTGAATAAAACTCAGAACAGCAGGTTAGATTTATATTTATAATGAGCATTGTTACATTACAGGAAGATGAAATCAATGTTATCCAAGATTCACCTTATACTGCAGTTTTAACTAGATATATTTAGGACCTCTTGGTCTTTTACACAGTTTGCTTCATAAATATGGAACTGTGAAAATCAGGAACCAACCAACAGCCAAGGTCAAGGCATGGGAACTAGCAGCACTGGAAAAAATTATATAATTAACTACATGCCACATTGGTACAGTGAATATAAAAGTCAACACTAAAATCATAAAGACCAATACCATATCGTCATTATCATCAAGCGATAGGGGCGAAAATTGTAATCATATTACATTATTTTGATACTGAAAGAACATTTATCTTTGCTTACCAAGTTGAATGTCAGTGCTTCATAATCTATAACATGATCAGGTAACACTGACATATCGAAGTCATCAAAGATACTCTACTGTGTGACAATCAGAGCCAGTAACACTGGAAGGGGAAACAAAATTATTAACTACATACCATATTGGGACGATGAATATGAAAAGTTGACATTAAATTCATAAAGACCAATACCATATCGTCATTATCATCAAGCGATAGGGGCGAAAATTGTAATCATTAAACGATCTTGACATAGTGAGAACCTTTATTTATCCCTGCTTACCAAGTTAAATGTCAGCAAAGTCCATAATTTCTTTTCTTCATAAGGGTATATTATAGACAGGGAGTATCAGGTCAAAGATACTTTGACTGGCTGTGTGACAATCAAAGCCAAGTGGATCTTGTAACACTGAAGGAGAAACAAAAAATTATTAACTACTTACCATATTGACACAAAGAATATGAAGTAAACACTAAATTCATAAAGACCAATACCATTTCGTCATTATCATCAAGCGATAGGGGCGAAACTTGTAATCATATCAAATCATATAGGAATTACAAGGACATTAATATCTGCTTACCAAGTTGACACTCGGCAAAGTTCATTATTTCTTTCCTTCATAAAGGTATAATATGGACAGGTAACATCAGGGAATACCAGGCATCGAAGATACTCTGGCTGTGTAGCATTCCGAGCCAAAAAGTGGACCTTGTAACACTGGAAAGGGGAGAAATATATAGTAACTATATACCATACTGATACAATGAATATGAAAAGTAAACACTAAATTCATAAGTACCAATATACCACATTGTTGGTATTATCATGGTATATGGGCAAAATTATTAATGTTAAATTTGTGAACACAATCCGTTTCCTAAAGCTACGGTCACACTAGTCACTGCTACCCCTAGGCTGGAGTCAGCTGTAGCCCTGGTTTACAGGGCAAGTGGTCACACTGAAGAAAGAACCATCAGCCCAGTCCAGCATTCCCACCCTCCTGTCTAGTCCCGGTGTCTCACATTCCACAATATCTCTCTCTCTCTCTCTCTCCACTTTCTCAAAGAGAGCAAATAATGCCTCTTGAGACCACAAAACTGACTATTCTTTATCCATACTGATGGCTGTGGCGCAAGTGGTGTACCAGAAGTGCATGTGCATTTTGTTTTGTTGACATCAAGTTCCAATGTCAAACGGGTATGTAGGTTTTACATTACAATTATGTATATAAGATCCAAGATCATTAATTCTTTTTGGGATATATGATTTTCATTAAATATTAGTATAGTACTTACTTTTTAAATTTTATACTCTTATTTATTTCCACTTAACTGACAGTGAATAATAGTGTCTCAATACCTTCCACTGGTAATATGCCCAGGGACAACGCTCCGCTCTGTCCACCCAAAAAATCGACCAGTGGCTGTTTGCCCAGCCCAGGGGTACCAGTGACTAGTGTGACCGAGGCTTAAGCAGCCCTCTAATTATCTCTCTCAAAATTAATGATCCCGTTTATACCAAGCAACATCCTATTACAATTTGGTCAAACAATTCTGTAATACTTGGTACACGACAATGTGGGCAGGCTGCCTTATGACTCTTCATCTATTATTTGCAACAGAATAAAATAAACCATTGAAACGAAATGTGTCATATTAAATAAATATAATTGAAAACCCTCGCAAATTTAACATTTACTGATTACCGTACTTAAAATCTCAAACAGATAATCCTGCCTTAGGGTATTTGTAACCATAGTGTTCTCTTTAAAGTAGTACTAAGTTTCACCAATATAATAATGTGGCAAACGGTGGTAGTATTTCTACTATAAGAGGATGTGTGGGGATGTTGGAAGAATGGATTAAACATTGATGATGGAAGAAGAAACAAATCATGAATGTATAAAACTAAAACGTAACTATGTATGTACTGCACTTACCATCAATTCACAGGACACTAAACGTACAGTATACACGCATATACACAAAGCGACCAGAAAAAGATAAATTTCACTCAATATTGTGTGTACAACACTAATTCTTCTCTGCAGATAAGAATTATAATTTGAACTAAACTACTTTGGGTCTAATCAGGCCCTCTTCAGCTATAATAAAGCTTAAATAAAAAATGGTGCAGATTTTGAGTAAAAATTGAATCTATAAACGAGACAGTACAGTAATATAGTATTTGTCAGATTATGATATCCCTTATTAATATATTTATCAACAAGGTTATCACAACCTAGATGCTTTACCACAAAAAGAACATCACCATGACTTTGGTCATGATGACTGAAGAGTTGTGGCATGCACATTAAGCACTTCCACATAAAGCCTCTTCCACACGAGGCAAAAAGACAGCGGGCACGGGCAACAGAGTGAAATTCTCTCGCTTTTTACCAGATCAAACAGTCTCTGGCAACCATTGACCACTTGTGCCCACCACCCACCCACAAAATTGGTAAGTGTCTGCCCACAGTTTTTTTTGCCTGGAGTGGAAAGGGGCTAACATACTGGTATTACATTGCCTTTTAGCAGGGATGATGATAATCATAAAATTATACAGTAAAAAAATAGTTTAATCCATCTCTAGCAGACACTCTCTTCCTCCAGGAAGTACCCATAAGAAATCTCTATTTCTTCCTGTTTCAACACTTCCTCCTCGCTCAATCAAGTCCTATTCCACTAGTTTTTCTCACACATTAATGGTTCTGGCATGTTCAGTCTGCAAAAAGAAGTTTTGAAACCACCCCTATTGCTAGTGCTATGTAGGGTTTGTAGTATTACACAATACTTATTGTATAATACTACTGCAGTGGCAGGCACTGTGACTCGCTCAACTGTACAGGGACACTCGGGCTGACTTAGCATGCGTACCAACCGTACCGTGATAAAAATTCTAAAGTTAATGGAGGGGTGGTTCCATAACTTTTTTTGCAGTGTTCATCAATCTCTCACATTACGTTTCCCAACTTTACTTTCAAACACTTCCAAATGTCAGAACAACCAAAATTACACTTAATTCAGAAGTCATTCACATTAGTTTATAATAAATATTTTACCTTAATTTACATAATATCAGTTTGAATCTACTTGGTGCTTGCTGTCCCCTCTCTATGTCCTCTCATGTTACATGGTTTCCTTCCAGGCCTCCTTTCTGATTTTCCCAGTCATTTAGCTCACCCCAAAACATTCACATTTTTGCATTTTCAATCTGAACAATTTGAAAATAACAACTTACCAACATTTTATAGTTAATGAGAGCCCATTCCATCAAACACAAAATGAAATATAGTAAACTCTCATTTTACACTGGGGTATGAGGTGTGAAATGTAATTCGTGTAAAGAAACTGTATACAGAAAACTCATACCAGTACACTGGTATTATGGGTGTGAAATGTAGTGTACAATATGTGTTTACAGTACATACTTTTATAACACACACCCTCTTTCACATACATAATCCCAGTGTTAAATGAGTTTACCGTATATTCACTGTTACAGTTTACACAACACAATAAAAATTTCTTAAAATGAGATATAAATTTCATCAATAATTACCGGGTAGCTACTCACTTTTGTTTGCCTTTTATATCCGGGTTTGTTACTCGCAATGCAACAGTCGACCTGTCAATTAAAATTTAGAGTCAATTAAGCAATATCATATACTTTAACATCTCAGCAGCAATCAGTTATACCAAATTTTTCCACAAATATCCGTAAGAAAGGGATGAGACACATCATTAGTAATCCCAACTAAACCAAATAGATAACAGAGTCATTCTCAATGTGATCAGCCATATAAATGTAGTCTACAGTACACCCATTTACTTTTTTGCAGTACTTATTTTATGGTTCCCGGTCCCCTCTATTTCCCTTAACCCTTAATTCGCGGGTGAAGTAAAATTTCGATACTAGCAAGAAGTCTGAAGCACAGCAGTTTTTCAATTTGCGCAGTCCCTAGCAAGCTAGTTTTGGGCTGGCAACAGTAAGCAGGGACTTGCCACAGCCATCCCAGCCACCACCAGTCAATCTTAATCGAACAATGAGGGTAGGACATATTTTCATCACTCCTCTTATCCTGTAATTACCATATATGTACATAAAAACGAGTGACAATATATTTCATATAGTTGTGTTGAAAAAATGTGATTCAGACATGTTTTAAAAAGAAATTAGAGTGTGAAAATGTACTTAGATATGTAACTATAGTGTTAAAGTGAATTTTGAGTTGGTCATTGTGAGGTGGCTACCCTCCTACAGATGTCATTTTAGTCTTCACAAGTACATCAGGACACAGCTAAAGGTTTGTACTTCAATATCCTGTATAATTTATTTGTGTAGCAAGAGTGGTTTATGAGCTATTAGCCGTCAAATGTGTTGTTTACATAGTGACCTCAAGACGTTGCAAAAGAGCAAAAAATAGTGTGCAAAATATCATCCAGAACAAAGAATTCGCCCAATTTTAAAGAAATTTTCTGTTTTATCTAACTTCCTCAGGGGCTGTACAAAGGGAGTTAGACTTACTGTAATTGGCCAAAGCGGAATTATTCTGTAATTTGGAGCTTGCACTGTACTTGATTTGTGGCTTGATATTCTTGGACTGGGCTGATTGTTCTGCTTTCTAGTGTAACCAAAAACCTCCAAGGGATAGCATCCTATTCTGCCCTACACTTAAGTCTCCCAGGCTATATTTGGAAAAGGTCAAGGACATAATGCCATAAATTTTATCTTTCATAATATATAGTCCAGGGATAAACAATACAGGAAATAAACCTACCACACCTAGTTTATCTTCATAAATAGGATTTACTGCAAACCAATATGAAGTGGTACATTACCAAGATGAACAAAGAATGGGGAAGGCTGAAGAAAAATGGGCTTCAAAATTTAACAGATAGTAAAAATGCTATTGCATTCATATTGAAGTTAATCAACTTTAAAAATGAAAATCACAAATAAGAAGAAAAAAATGGAAAGGGCATAATCATCAAAAACCTTCCAAAATCCATCAAACTGATCAGATATATTAAATGAAATGACTTACTTCATTGTCAGGATTCCCAGCGAAACTTCTAGAAGGTAGAACCAACACAGGTACTGTTCCTACCTGTAAGAAAATATGTTTCTTTCAAGGTCTTAAAATCATAGACAGCTCAATCTTTTACACAATGCAAATTGTCAGATTTTTCTTTTATCTTCAAGGTTATGCAGCACAGGTCTGTGATAATCATCATAATAGCTATTAACCATGGCAGCATGATTTAGCCGAATATTACTGGTTGATTGGATTAATATTTTCTCCATAAGGTTTTATTTATAGTATGCTCTAACTGTGTTCACTCATCCTTCCAAGCATCACAACCCATGTCCAGTTTTCTCTTCACGATACAAATCTAAATTATTTTTAAGAAACGACAAATTCTTTAAAAAATTGAAAACATTACAGCCCACCACCTAAGGACAGGAGTAGCAACTCTCTATGGTATGACCCATAATGGTAGTGTGATAATGACCCTGACTTCTTATTCTTGTGGTATGATGCAAAATAAAATATATATGCCCAGGAAAAGTCTTTACTGGTAGCTTGAACATTATATAGCAAGAATATACTCACCTAAGAGAAGAAGCAGCCGAGTGCCTCATGTCCCTTGTCCTGGAAAGGATGTAAAGATTAATTAACATGAAACACATTCATCAAAAGCACAGATGAAATGTAATAAATTCAGAAATGCATATATCAACAGATATCGTCTGACTCTTCCTATGATCATCATTAAAGCAAAGTATCACTGACAATGCAGTCATGATATTGGTATCATTGGTAAGGTGTTCAGCTTGCCACACTCCCAAGAGGCCCACCCAGTGTTGTCAACGTTGGCAGAGATATTAACCTTGAAACACTAGTAGTGAGCTCCGCTCTCTTTAACCATTCACTGGTGGGAGGGAGAAGTAAGGAGGGATTTGAGGAGGGTAAGGGGGTTGCCTGTATAAGCGAGGCGAGAACTTATTCTCTAGGCGAGTGATAATAAATGCAAGAAAATGCACCCAGTTATCAATTATTTATATACAGTAAACCCTTGCTAAGTCTGATATTGGATAACTCGGACACTTATATATAACCCTGATATATATCCGACTTGTGTGGAGATTTTCTGGGTGCATTGCCACAAAAACCTACAGCCTGAGAAGTGACGCAAGTTGATTTTGTACCTAACTCTAATTTCCATAGCTATACTGATCATATATATAAATATAAATATATATATATATACAGTAAAAGTCCGAAAGTTCGAAAGGCAGGGGAACACGAGACTTCCGAACTTTAGATTTTTCCGAACTTTCAGGAATATACCTAAAAATGGCCCTAAAATTATGAAAACTATTAATTAATTATAATAATTAAAACAAAACACATTTTCGTGCTTCCCTGTACAATGCAGTGAATATCCGAAGGTGCTGATTGATTATTCACATACAGATTATTCATATGGTGAAAAGTGAGTGATTTTAAGAGAAAATTACCAAAATTAATTAATACAAACTATGATCCATTCCAATAGGAAAATCGGCTCTGATTTGTGCGAAACATCGATAGAGGTGACACTCCTGCTACTGTTGGGAGGGCGTATGATTTGTTTACATTCTCACCAAGCATTCCACTTTAAAAAAAATATATTTCTTCACTTAGCGCACCTATTACATAAGCTAGGAATTATTGGTTTATATAAATGGAATAAGCAGTAATTGTACAACTATACTACAATTATTAAAACTTTGGAGGTTAAAAAATAAAGTAATTACAGCGAGTATAAGTCAGAGAATATAAACTTACAGGTTATACGTTTTGCTTATCATTGGTATATGCAGTAATTATAAAAGTAATTTTAGAATAAAACATGTGCTCTAGTACATAACACTCCTTGAATACTATGGTCCTTTCAGATTTTACGTAAAAAGCAGTATGGGAGAGCTTCTGTAATGGGTGTGCTAAGTGAACAACTGTTCACCCTCACGCTCCCTTGTTACACTCGCAATAAGCCTAACTCCTTTATAGTGTGAACAACTTAACAAAACAGTAATTTTTCACACTTTTAGCACATATCCCGGTACAGACATTTGATATAGCGAAAAGTGCAAGTGATTGTAAGAGAAAGTGACCAAGAATAATGAACATAAACCAAGGAAATGTATTTGTACGAGTAGAAATTTATGGATTATTGGTGATAACTGAACTTGCCACCCATCACTCACTCAGTAGCAAGCTTCTTGTACTCAGCAGCCTTGTATTTGACATCATAAATTGTAGATTATCCTACACCATACTCCGCCATGAGCAGTGGAACTCTAAATCCCCTCTCGAATTTTGCTAATAATTCTAGTATCTGTGCCACACTTACCATAAACATACATCTTCCCACATTTGTTTATGCCTGGTTTCTTGGTACCCATAGTAGCAGGCAAAACAGTGAAAATTTGGTAGAAATGTAGGAGTAATGTTGAGGATATATACACAAACAGTCACTAGACTGGTATTACTAAACTACTATAATAGTGGTGGGAGTAGAATCCCTGTGATGCCATGCCCGCACTGTCTTCTTTTCTTGGCACTTTTTTTTTTTTTTTTACAATAAATTCAGCAATAACTGGTCAGTCAAAAACCTTCCGAAGGCTTGGACTTCTACTGTATATATATATAGTTATAAGGAACTCAGCATGTACTGCCACAAAAATGGTGATGTACGGTTATATAATTGGCTGCCTAGAGTATTCAGAATTTTGCAAGGCTGCTATCACATGAGGGATAATGTGAGCCTTAATATTTGACACTACAACTATAATAATAATTAGGCGACGCTAGATACAGAAGATATGGAAGTGTGTGTAAGTGGTATCAACACTTGCCACATGCAATATAAAGGTATTCACATTTACTTCATTTAATAGAGATCATTCTAGTTCATGATTCTTATGCAGTCATTGTGTAAATATTTTTACAGCGTTTAGTGCATGATAAAAATAAAAAAACTTGAATACATTACGAATAAAGTACCGTATATAATAATGTAACCTCGGTTGCTTTTGTGTTACATCATAATTAAAAAGTTGATCTAACTTTTAACAATGTTTATAATTGGCACGAATGTCAGTATATAAATAATTGATAACCGGGTGTAGTTTCCTACTTTTATTAAAGATCCCACCTCTAGAATAATTTCTCGCCTCTCACGTACAGGCAGTCCCTTGCCCTCCTCAAATCCCTCCTTACTACTAGTGTTTTGGGGTTAATATGACAAAGCTGGGTGGGTCTCAAGGGAATGCGGCCAGTTGTACATCTAAACTATCAGTGGAATGTATAACATTGCACAATTTAGCCCCAGCCCCACCCACCAGTGGTAGGAGTCTATACTTCTCCCCCAATACTCCACCACAACAATCTACTTCACCCCTCTTTACTCCACCTCACCCCTCCCAGCTCGGGCCTCTTCCTTCACCAATACCATCACAGACTCTCTTTCCACTCTTCTTTCCCTTCCTAGCTGTTATACCTAACAAGAAAAGAAAGATATCTGTCTCCTCCCATCATTATATTATGAGTAGTTTTCTTATATTTGTAAAAAAATGTGTATATAACTTAGTAGAGACTTTCCCACTTTTTGTAGGGGAAACTAGTTAAATTTTATTTACCTAAGAGACATTGCTGTACCATAACCAATGGACATCAGAGACTGGGATTTGCATTTTCTGGTGTGTAAAATTAAAGCTCTTCAAATGTGTAACACCAAATTGGGGGGAATGGGCAGTTGAGGGGATTTGAGTTCATGAGGGGTTAACAACATCCAGAAAATTCATTCTGCAATAAAGTCACTGATGTTAATGATTTACCATGGTAACACAGTATAAACGTTACTATTAAAAACCTAAAACGTAAAGGGAAGATACTACTCACCTTCCAGCTGTAAAATCCCTCAGGAACACCATCCTTCTGGAAAAGACAGACATACTATGAATAGAAACATGAAGTACTTCCATGTGCAGCACAACAATGTACTTGATAATTCTCAGTTATAAAGGTAATCATTATTTCATAGAAGGTGAAAGTTATTCATCATGTATTACATAGACCACAGTAACCCTTCAAAGCAATACAATCGCATAAAAAATATTCAGTTTCCAACCACCTTACCTGCAAGTTTTACCAACAGCAACATTACAGCAAAACTCAACATCCCACAACAGCTGAAATGTAAGAAAATGTGTAATATATTCAACAACTCACATAAGTATACAGCAACCTTACTTTCCTGTTCAGACTAGAGTTAATTCTCTTCAAACAATTATCAGCTATATGCTTGTCTTCAATATTCATCGTTTAGATAGTAAATATCACAGTACACTCTAGAGACATCAGAGAATGGGATTTGCGTTTTCTGGTGTGTAAAATTAAAGCTCTTCAAATGTGTAACACCAAATTGGGGGGAATGGGCAGTTGAGGGGATTTGAGGTCATGAGGGGTTAACAACATCCAGCCAGTTCATTCTGCAATAAAGTCACTGATGTTAATGATTTACCATGGTAACACAGTATAAATGTTACTATTAAAAACCTAAAACGTAACAGGAAGATACTACTCACCTTCCAGCTGTAAAATCCCTCAGGAACACCATCCTTCTGGAAAAGACAGACATACTATGAATAGAAACATGAAGTACTTCCATGTGCAGCACAACAATGTACTTGATAATTCTCAGTTATAAAGGTAATCATTATTTCATAGAAGGTGAAAGTTATTCATCATGTATTACATAGACCACAGTAAACCTTCAAAGCAATACAATCGCATAAAAAATATTCAGTTTCCAACCACCTTACCTGCAAGTTTTACCAACAGCAACATTACAGCAAAACTCAACATCCCACAACAGCTGAAATGTAAGAAAATGTGTAATATATTCAACAACTCACATAAGTATACAGCAACCTTACTTTCCTGTTCAGACTAGAGTTAATTCTCTTCAACCAATTATCAGCTATATGCTTGTCTTCAATATTCATCGTTTAGATAGTAAATATCACAGTACACTCTAGAGACATCAGAGAATGGGATTTGCGTTTTCTGGTGTGTAAAATTAAAGCTCTTCAAATGTGTAACACCAAATTGGGGGGAATGGGCAGTTGAGGGAGAAAGGTAGTAGAGGGGATTTGAGGTCATGAGGGGTTAACAACATCCAGCCAGTTCATTCTGCAATAAAGTCACTGATGTTAATGATTTACCATGGTAACACAGTATAAACGTTACTATTAAAAACCTAAAACGTAACAGGAAGATACTACTCACCTTCCAGCTGTAAAATCCCTCAGGAACACCATCCTTCTGGAAAAGACAGACATACTATGAATAGAAACATGAAGTACTTCCATGTGCAGCACAACAATGTACTTGATAATTCTCAGTTATAAAGGTAATCATTATTTCATAGAAGGTGAAAGTTATTCATCATGTATTACATAGACCATAGTAAACCTTCAAAGCAATACAATCGCATAAAAAATATTCAGTTTCCAACCACCTTACCTGCAAGTTTTACCAACAGCAACATTACAGCAAAACTCAACATCCCACAACAGCTGAAATGTAAGAAAATGTGTAATATATTCAACAACTCACATAAGCATACAGCAACCTTACTTTCCTGTTCAGACTAGAGTTAATTCTCTTCAAACAATTATCAGCTATATGCTTGTCTTCAATATTCATCATTTAGATAGTAAATATCACAGTACACTCTAACCTCACATTAAAGCAACTTGGAACAACCTCCTTTGGATTGAATGACCAATTTTCACTACCATAATCATTTTAAAACACTGGTCACAACTGGACAAAAGCCAATTACATAAAATCTGTCTGGTACAGTCAAGGAGGTGGCAACGAGCATGGCTGAGTAAACTAAAGATGTTTTATTCAATGGTCAGTTTCCACAACCACAATCTTTTTAAGAGACCAATCACAAACTGATACAACAGAGATTAGCATTTCGTTCTCATATTTACAAGAGATATGATAATGTGGGTATTAACACTTTTCTAAGCAATTTCCCTTTGGGATATTCTACCACTATAGCAAGCAATATTTTAACAGAAATAGATGACCACAAAGAAAAATGATAAGCAAAGAGAACTGAAAGTGAAAGAAATAGAACCTCTGTAATAGACTATACGATTGAGTTTAATGTAGAATAAACCTATTCAAAATGTCTACATTAAAAAATAATTCAAGTATTACATACTTAGTATTGTCAGGTACAGTATCTGCCACCACTTTCATAAACTGACGAGAAAACAAAATTTTTAACTTTCAAGGAATTCCACAGTAATGCAACAATTATCACATTAACTTCAGACTAGAACAACTTATAACATCGTTTTTAAGCAATCAATGATCAAGCGAAGTCTCACATACCACATAATTTTTGTCCAAAATAAGTGTCAAACAACCCACATCCTCACTTATTCTTCATGTCTCAAAGTTAGTAAGCAGTTTAAAATCTGCCAGCACAATTCACTCTACTGTAAAAGGACAGAACAAATCACACTATCTATACTACACCAGTAATACCAATCAAATTTCAAAACCTAATTATAAAAATAATCTTATGACATCCAAATATAATTACAACATACTTTGCTCTGACACCAAGAACAAGTGAGGGTAACCGCAGGTGACAAGGAATCCGACAGCGCATTTTTTAAATTTGCGCTCCCCGACATACTATGTTAGGCTCAAAACAGAGGGTGCGAGTGCTTAGGCACTCCCCCAAGTCACAACAGCCTTGCTTTGCCAATGTAGGAATAGCTGTCAGCATGTGAGGATGTATTATCAGCACTCCTTGAGCTAATTACCATATATGTATGGGATGTTAAAATTTATATAGTGTTGAAAAATGTGTTTGACATGTTTATGATGAAATCAGCACGTGAAGGTTTGAACTTCAATAATATTATTATAAAGTTCAATATCAGGTATAATTTCTTCACGTAGCATAAGTGGTTTACACGCTATTAGCCGTCAAATTGTTGTTCAAGGCTAACCATTATATCTTTTTATTTGTGTTGTCAGGGAGGGGAGTAAACAGGAAATGGACTGCTGCCATTAGGGGTTAAAAAATGAAGTGTTAAAAGGAGGTCTACAGTTACTCACCAGTTACTGGTGATCCTTGATGAAGTATGCCATGACATGGTTTCCTGCAAATAAACTAACAGTTAAAACTAACACAAACATTTGATAAACATAAGAGAAGAGCAGAAGATCAGACAATCGAACCTATAATTCATCATTGACCACAAATGTCAACAGAATAACATGATTCATCATGATTACATATAGATCAATACGTAGATAAAGAAAACCATGTGCTTGTTTGCAGCCACTTTAATACTGAATCGCTTTAAAAACTTGATACCGAATAAATTCAGATCTATATCTATAGCTCCAACACTCCTGCCAAGGAGTCTCCAGTTTTCCCTGTTCCAGCACTCCCTCCCCCCCCTCACACACTCTTCCACTCTGTTCTGCCATCTAACCGGTGGTCTGCCTCTCACACCAGTTCCCACAACTTGCCTTCTCACTCATACCACATCTCCCATTACTTTCTTCATCCCACCTGGTAACTCGCCATGCTCCTCTCAGGTAACTCATTTCCACAGCACCTATAGGGTCCTTTAGTGAGCTCGAGATGCCACCTGGTGGCCGGCCTGGTACTACAATCAGCCAAAAATCTGGTGACTTCCCCAAGTCCAGCTAGACTTAATTGACATTTTTCTTTACCAAACTAGCTACCAGTCATAGTTGTGATGGTCACTATTAGGTTTACAGCAAAATATCTAAGGGTTATACATTAGTCATGACGTTATAAAGGAAAATTGTTGGCCAAATATAAAAACAATACAAAATGTCTTATAACACTCCAACTAGAAATTCATAATAATGAATAAATGCTGATTTATAGATAAAACATATCCTCTTGCAAGGAAATATAAGGCAAAAAGTCTAACAATGGTGTTATGATTGTAGTTTCTTACAAGCAGTGGTTAATAAGAGTGTTTGTAAATTTGCCATTCAACATTTCCTTCAGCTGGTACTTCCCTACCTGACATATGATCAGTTATGCCAACTTGGCAGATTTTCCGCTAGATCTAGCGGATTTAGAAATTATCTAGCGGAAAAAAATTTACAAGAGTAACTAGCGGATTTTAAAGGCCAATCTAGCGGAAAATTTCAAGAGTTTTACCTATGATTTAGCGGATTTTCTTGACTAGTCTAGTGGATTCCAAAAATTTGAGTTGGCATCACTGCATACGATGCGTTCAATCTTGTTTGACCATCACAGGCGCGGGGGGATGGTCTGTCTCTGTGGACCCATGGTGGACTGTGGAACACGCGAGTTCCATCGAAACTATATCGTACCGCATCCGGCAGCAAGCTTTTTTTTTTTTTTTTTTTTACACATATTAATACTTGCATTCCTAACATCTTATGATATTATTTTCACTCTAATGAACTTGAAAAAAAAAAGAAATATACCATATGACGATTGTTTCTATGGAGAAAAAACAAAAGGAAAAAAATCTCCTTTTGTTTCTGTTTCTTAAATACTCAGTCTCAGTATATAATTTCTATACCGTAGCTATGAGAAAAATATGTGAATTATAAATAGCAATGAAAAATATATATATTTGAAAGTCCGCATGTTTAATTTTTATACTAGTTCCAGGCCGGCCACCAGGTGGCATCTCGAGCTCACTAAAGGACCCTATTCTGAACTGATGAGCCCTACTCCATGTCCACGACTGTCAGTGTTGGCACGATATTATTATTTCGTAGTCCCCTTTTCACTTCCATACTCACACTACTACCCTTCATAATCCTCCCCAGTGATCCTATGACCTGCCTACCCCTCACTGCTCTCTCCCTGATTTCTCTTTCCATACTTCCATGTTTACACAAAACTGTTCCCAGATACTTGAATTCCCTCAGATGGAATGGAGGAGGTGAGGGAATTCTCTTCTGACCATGAAACAAAAACTTGTCCCAGCTCCCTCATAATTATGAGAATCCTCCACATCGTCAGTAGACAGACAACAAAAACAGATATTCAATGAGTAACAGCACCACTCATCTCCTTTGTACTGTGCAGTATATATAAATGACAAGAAAAGCCAAATAAATGAGTTAAATTTATCTAGTTGTCTGTGTACTTATCTCGTTGGCTACTCGTGAAAAATAAACATAGAATGGCTTCAACATAATTACAAAGAGCAATCACAATTATGTCACTCTGCAATGACACTTTACCATACAAACAGTATTTAGCTGGTGATATTTATTATTAGAAATCCTCACATGTGAAAACTATTACAGCATAGGTAGATACAAATAGGCTAGCTACAATGCTAGGCCATGCAAGGCCAGACTAACTCAAAACAGAAACATTTAATAAAGAGTATTCACTGCTGTTACCTAATAAATGAACTTTTCTAAATGTAACTTGGAATGTTCACAAGTTGCTTCGACACTGCATTAAGGGTCAAGATATTAAGTGTTAAAATGAAGTCTACTGTTACTTACCAGTTACTGGAGATCCCTGATGAAGTATGCCATTACATGGTATCCTGCAAATAAACTAACAGTTAAAGCAAATACAAACATTTGGGTAAACATAAGAGAAAAGCAAAAGATCAGACAATCGAACCTATAATTCATCATTGACCACAAATGTCAACAGAATAAGATGATTCATCACAATTACATAATATATCAGTAAAATACCTACTGTAGATAACATACGGTACCACAACAATTCATAAAATATCTCAATGTTCCATTTTCTACTGTATACTTACCTAGTACAATGCTGCATATAAATGTTGGAAGATTCAGGGGAAACCACCCATTCCCTGAAAACAAAATAAAAAGCAAGTTATTATACAATATCAGCGGGAATCAAGAGCATCTATTACAAAGTGATATAAAGTATCAGACATCGCAGACCATCATCAGCCAAAGCCATCTGATAACAACCGCGAATGATAATGGAAAGATATCATGCAGTCTATGCAGAAAGTTGGTCAAAACTCCAATATTTACCATGCTAAATGAGGGAACAAACGTGATAGCACAAACTCAAGAACACAGATATCTGACATTAAAAATGTGAAAATGAACCAGAAATATGGTTAAGAAGGATTTAAAAGTTTCACCTCATACCGCAACGACCCCACGTAATTTCAAACGTGGAAAACTAGCTCCATTACCGTCAATTGCATATATTGTGCATTGTGGGTAGCCATAAAACAGCAAGTGCCATGTCATAGTTACGTTTTTGTATTTTCTACACTCAATCCATTATCCCTATGTATTAGGCTATGACCACAATAAGCTTATTTGACATTTTTAGGAGGTTCATTATACCCATTATTCCATTTATTTTTCCTCATTCATTAGTTTCTTCTATAACTAAATTGTATTAGTCTGCCACTGGGTATATGCATGGTGGAGGAGGGGCTCCAGTAGCCAGGTTTTGCTATTTTTGCAGTAATAGTCTTGTCAGCTCTTCCTCGTCTGTGAATAAATGTTTAGACTGATTTTGGCCTCCTAGCTTTTTACCACAGATGACTCTAGGGGCCTTTTTAATACAACCTTAGAGATAAGAAAAACTGAAAATTGTGGACAACCTTAGACTATTGGAAAAATTGTGGCATTGTCAGAAGCACGTATGCTATTCATCAATCAACTTTCACCTCTCAGTAAACATTCACAATAAACTATGGAGTCATTCCTACATCCATTTGTGTGTTATTTTGGGAGTGGATCATCTTGGTATGTTAAGACTTGACACATTTTTTTTATTGATTGTTCGAAATGCCACTGAAGAATGCCCTGGTTAGGACCAAAAGATGCCAAGGCTAGTCCCAGTCTAGGTTAGGTTAAGTCAGGCTGCTTAGTCCGATTGCACAAATTCATTACATTATTGACTTTATATGATCAATTCAAGTTCCCCTAAATTCGTGGCATTTTCTCATGATGTGCACAAATCCAAAGATCTTAGGATATTTCCCATGGTGTAAAAACTTGGCTCGGGTTTTCAGTTTTAGACATTCATGGTTGGTCATTTCAAAACTTGTCTTGGATTTTTAATTAATTTTAGACATTTATGGTTGGTGATAAATTCAAGAAGGCAAAACATGCTAAGTTAGCTAAGCGTTTTCCCCCACCCAAACCCCAGATTCCCAGGCTCTCCCCCAAGACTGTAGGGGTAGGAATAGTAACAGTATACATCAATTCCTTTCATTTCTTGTTAGGAAGATATTCTAGACCCCGCTCCACCAGCAGATGGCAGTCCGCAGGGCCTCCCTTAATATTATCAAACACTATATTTACTTCTAATGCTCACATCGTCCATATGTCATAACATTCGGCAAATAGATGTGTTTTCAATACTTTCTTAAAAATGGTACAATTTTCAGTACTCCGGACTTTTAGTGGCAATCCATTAAAGAGCCTTGGTGCACACCTTTCAAGCACTCTAAAACCCATTGTCAGATTGATCCTCAGCTCCTTTTACCTGTATTGTTCATCACTATGCCTGAGTTCAACGACCAATCAGTGTGCTTAATTAATGCGCCTCAATTTCAAATTCAACCAAATGGCTTCCCTTTGAACAGTGTCCGTCTGTCCCTTAACATATTCTTCAGCCGTTTTGAAAATAACAAAACTAGAGCAACTTTTTACGTGCCCACAAAGTGAGTGTCACCGACGTTAGTGAGCTGCCTCACATATAATAAGGCCTGTATTTATTGACAGGACAAGCTACTCTTGAATAAAAAGATACGTATCGGCTAATACCAATTCAATATGGCCACCGAGTGTTTACATCCAGGTCCCGGTAGATTACTAAGGTTAGAGCCCGGTACTGGTACTGATTAAGTTAGGTTTACCTAATTCTATTTAATGAGTTAGTGTTTTTCAGACGAATCTGTAGTTCAAATCTGGCAAAAATAAATGTTTTCGGAGATTGGGTGGGGGAGGGGGATAGATAGATAGATATATACATATATAAAACTATAAAACATTGCATTCTGAAAACCTCTAGTCAAAATGACATTATGGACAAGCACCTGAATATTACACAATCCTCACCTTTATTGGCAGCCAATGTAAGTCAACGAGTGCTGGAGTTATTCTCACAAGATGGAAGACCATTAATTAATCTTGCAATTTTCTTAACCGATAATCTGGCAAACCATAATAGATGATGGAATTGCATTAATCCAGTCTGCTTATGACATAGTTGTGAAGATGAGCATCCTTATCTAAATATTTTCTAACAAAAGCAATGTTCCTCAAATGGTGACCAGAAACCTTCACCACTTGATTAATTTGAGCTTCGATAGAAAGATTGGTATTCGTCTAGTAGCACTCCTAAATCTTTCACTTCATTTCTTACATCCAGCGTACTGCCACGTACTCATTAACTTGAACTGTCGGTATTGGTAGAGAAGTACTCCGTATCTTGGCTAGGGCCTCACAGTGTTACCACATCCGGCTAGGTCCCGAGAATTTGCCCCAGTCACTTTATGATAGTTTACACCGGTTATATCCCGGTATTTGCCTAGGTTAGGTCCCGGTAGTCTGCTGTGGTCTAGGTTAGGTTAGACTAATGGAAAATCTGCATGAGTTCCATGCGGCAAATGTTTACAATTTATGTATATTTCAGTAGGGGACAATGTAGTGTGTTCGTATGTAATGAATGTAATTGGTGATTGCACTTACTTTCAGCAGAATAGCCTTTCGAAATATCGCGAGCTTCTGATTTTTACTAAGTCCCAAATGTAAACAGACTTGAATTCAGCAGCCTCATTGTATCCATTAATGCCTGTCTCTCTTCCATGTGACCAAGTAGTTCCGAGGTAACTACACAAAATTACATATAATTGCAACTCAGTCTGTGGTTACATCCCAACGCTACATGCATTTTAAGTAGCTTTATTATTCTTAAAGTCCAGTTGTCTCATATCAATGTTATTTTCAATTTCCCAGGAATTTGCATTTCATTAGTCACTTTCATTATGTATTTCTCTGCCGGGTATGTGGGTACATTACATTGACACGTCAGTTCACCTGTAGAATCCATCAAGAATGGACGTCGCTCCATCTACTCCACCTTCCACATATCTACATAATGGTACACCCATGTCGGTATGTAATTGTTATTGTTACGATTAGTGTTTATTAATGTTGGTTACAAGTATTTCTTCATTGTTAATGTAAACAATAGAAATACGAAAGCCGAACTGAAAATCCCAAGATAATAACTTAGAACCGAAGGATGCCAGGGTTAGGAGTGGAGGATGCCAGGGTTAGGACAGGAGGAAGCCAGGGTTAGGACAGGAGGATGCCAGGGTTAGGACAGGAGGATGCCAGGGTTAGGTCTAGGTTGGTTCGACTGGCTGAAAAAATTTCAGGTAGAAATTCCGTAGATA
Source organism: Petrolisthes cinctipes (assembly GCA_033782935.1). Taxonomy (NCBI): domain Eukaryota; kingdom Metazoa; phylum Arthropoda; class Malacostraca; order Decapoda; family Porcellanidae; genus Petrolisthes; species Petrolisthes cinctipes. Next base: position 120,236 of record JAWQEG010003857.1, on the reverse strand, counting down.
TTGGGGTATTTTTGTAGTGCCAAAACTTGGATCGGATTTTCAATTATTCTACATTTATGCAGGTCAACAAAGCAGAATAAAGGCAAAATAAGCTAATTTACGTGTTTTCCCCCACCCAGTGCTCTTCCCCAAGATTGAAGGGGTTAAGGAATATGTATAAACCAAGTAGTTTCCGATCAATATTATGGTATTTAATGAATAGAACAAGTAAAAATACACAGGAAAAACTAGAAAAAAAAAAGTGGAACTTTTATGCAGAATTACCGGTGTTTCAGAATGGTCCAAAATAGTGGGTAATGATACTATAATATACAATATAGTGAACGGAGTACTTCACTACTTTTACCGAAATATCTAACTTAATCTTCATTTTAAAATGATTCTCTACCATAAATAAAAACAAATATATGGAGGAATGATTCCTTACTTTTTCCACAGAGATGAGTCTAAATTGGAAGCTGTCAAGAACTGAGCAAACACTCCTGCAGTTTCGTTGTTGGGATAATATTATACTATGGTCTCAAAGTGGAAAATATGGTATTTATTGAAAGAATTACTGTTTTGTAGCAGTATTGCCAGATCCGGCTAGGTCCCAGTATTTTGCCCCGGTCATTTTCTGTACTTTACCACGGTTATTTCCCGGTAGTTTGCCCAGGTTAGGTCCCGGTAGTCTGATGCAGTCTAGGTTAGGTAAGGTCAGGCTAATTTCAAAATGTCCCATTTGAATATCTAGTAAATGGGGCATTTGCGGAGAAAATGCCATAAAAGAAAATAGTCTTAGAATGGTCTAAATAAGTAGGTAATAAAGGTAGAAAAACCGTACCCAATAACGGTAATTCATTCAATATTTACCGAAAATATTATCATCTATATATCACCACTAACGATAATTAATTAATGGTAATAATTTACAAAACTGGATTGATATAACAAGGAATCCTAGTATGTTTTAACTTGGGGAATTAGAATTTGGTGATTTCGTCACGCCACAGCCGCCGCTGTGCCTTACAACACGCACAAACCACGTGGTTTGGTTAATTATCTCTTAAGTGCGTATTTTGCTTCAAATTAGTCATTAGTACCGAATATAGATCCTATAAATGCAGGTGAAAATATACAGGTAATGTTAGATTTAGATGAGCCGCATACTCAAGTAATGCTCTCTTGATCGGGACCATGGCGATATATTTCCACAAAAAACACATATAAATGATTGATTTCTGTAAAGAAGCATTCCCATTCATGCTAACTTACTCCGCTAGACCAATTATAAATCCATATAAAAAAAAATTTAAAGTACAGAAGAACATTACCCAGAAAATGGAGAGTGGGAGAGACATCCAACCATCTTGAGAGCTGTATCCAGTGAGAGTGAACGAATGAAGAGCGGCACCGCGGCCCGGCAACTTGGGATCAGTGTTGCCACTCACCAAACAGGTAAAAGCCCAGAATGTTGCCCTTAAAAAACCCCAGATTGAACAAAAAAAGCCCAACTTCAGTCAAAATGTATTTTAACAAGACATCTTACATATTATATTGGGTGTATTTTACCTTTGCAGCATTGTTTTTAGCACGTTTAGTGGAAGCCATGTGATTCAGTAGCCGTGATTTATTGAAATTTTTCATGGTAACATCACACACATTGCACAATGCACTGTGTAATTATAAACTTATCACGTACGGGGATCAGGTTTAATCTAATCTTTGAAATTTTCATCGTCCATCTACTCTTGTTTAAATGATTGTTTATACCAAGGTTTTATTATTTTCTTTAGTGGTGTCCCGACACCACTACACTCAGCTTTCTCAAAATATGAATCACTCATTGTTCGTTAATTAAGTACTACAGTGGTATATATAGGTGTATATCGTCTACCACGACCCTTGACGGTGCTCACAAAAATAACACACTCGTACCCACTTCGCTACTGGCTATAGCCGCTATACTGTTGTCGACTCTCGAGAGTCTCGAAGACTCGAAAGGCGAAGACTGATAGATTAGCCCTGAGGCTGTTCCCACAGACCGTGGCTGTTCCCTTCCTGTCCGTCCAAACTGCAGCTGTGCAGACTCTAGACTCTAGAGTCTAGACGGTGGACATTGGACCATTGGTGTTTGGACACGTCTGATTGAGGATAATTATTGTGTTCCATAATTATAATACTCGGATGCCCTTTACGTTATATCACAATTAAAGCAAAATCCAAATTATTAAAAATATACGTGTATTTGTCGTACTTGAAAATAACTTTCCCAGAAAAACCTAGATTATAGGTCTTTTATTAGAAAAACGCCCAGACACCCAGGTTAGCAAAAAAAAACCTAGATCTAGGTGGAAAAACCTAGGAGTGACATCACTGCTTGGGAGGGAAGCTGCGGAAGCATTATATGTGATGGTGTCGAGGAGCGCCTTTTCAACGGCATCATTATGACTATTACTGTATTACAGTTCGACACCAGGCCGCGTATATTACTGTATTATGGTTCGACACTAGGCTGCGTATTACTGTATTAGGCCGTTGTCACACTATGCGGACTCGCCATAGCGGCGGAGCCGCAAATCCTGGATCGTGTCACAATGTGCGGCACGCCGCACAGTGGTATTGAGCAATATTTGTATTAATATAATTTCATGACAAATTATGTTACTCTATATAATTTAGATTCAAAAGATTCTTACCTTTTTCATCTCTTTCTATTAACTCCAAGTCAAGGGGAGCGCCGTTGCGGCGTGGCCGGACAGTGTGACCACGTACACACATAAAATTGTGTGTGTTTTACCCATATATGCGGCGAGGCCGCAGCATGCTGCGGCGCGGTGCGGCGGCGCCGTAGTGTGTAACACTTTTAATTTCTTTGTGCGTGTTATCGCCATTCTGCGGCGTCGCCGCAGGGGCGCTGCCGCATAGTGTGGCCTTACGGTTCGGCGCCAGTGCGCGGAATGGGAAATTATGGCTTGTGAGGGGTAACTTTAAGAAACACTCACCGCTCCGTTATTCTATCTATCTATTTATTTATTGCCAGACGCCTTAATCCCCGAAGGAGTGGCCACAAATGAATCGCCTCCACGAACCCCTGTTCCCCGTTAACTGGCGTCCCTCCTCCCTCACATACCTCTCAACTTCATCCCTCCACCTCATCTCGGTCTGCCCCTCCCCCTCCGTCCCTCCACCTCACTCTCGTACACTCTCTTAACCAACCTCTCGCTTCCCATACGCTCCATGTGACCGAACCACCTCAAGGTGTTCCTTTTCACACTCTCCAACACGTCCACACCACACCACACTGCTCCCGTACCTCTTCATTCGTCAGTCTGTCTCTCCATGTCACTCCATACGCACTTCTAAGGTAGCTCATTTCCACCCCTCTAACTCTTGATTTATGTCTTTCCATCATCGTCCACATTTCACTCCCGTATGTCAGTGTCGGGATTAACACACTATCATGTAGTGTTTTCTTCACTTCCATACTCATCGCCCTATTCCTTGTCACTGCTTTCAGTGTTCCTACAGCCCTCTTTCCCTGTTGTACCCTCTCTCGCATCTCATCCTCTAACCTCCCATTTTTACTCATCACACTACCCAAATACTTAAATGAGCTGACATTCTCCATAACCTGTCCATTTAACCTCACTTCACAACATGTGGCTGTACTCCTTTCAAAGACCATAACTTTGCTCTTCACTGCATTCACCTTCAGGTTCCGTTTCCCTCACACATCTCCAAACATATTCACCAATCCCTGTAACTCCCACTCATCATTACTCAGCAGAACATTATCATCAGCAAACAGCAGCACAGGCAACTTCCACTCACTCCCCTCCCTTATCAGAGGTACACCATCACCCACTGCTCTTCCCTGTATTTCCTTCATAACTCCATCCATGTATACATTAAACAACCATGGGGACATGACACACCCTTGCTTCAACCCAACGTTCAAGTTAAAGAACATATCACTCTGCTCGCTCTCCACCCTGACTGCCGCTCTTGCGCCCTCATACAAACTCTTCACTGCCTCCAGCAACTTTCCAACCACTCCATATATTCTCAGTACTTTCCACATACCTGCTCTATCTTTTTTGTCATAAGCCTTCTCTAAATCCATAAATGCAGCATACACTTCTGTCCCTTCTCCACAACACACCTCAAGGAAAAAATCTGGTCTACACACCCTCTACCCTTCCTAAACCCACCCTGCTCCTCACCCACCCACCTCTCTGTTCTCACTCTCACTCTCTCGATCACTACCCTACAGTATACCTTCCCTACTACACTAAGGAGACATATCCCTTTGTGATTACCGCACACTCCTCTCTCCCTTTACCCTTATACAGAGGCACTATAATTCCTGATTTCCAATCTTCAGGCACGCTTCCCTTCTCCCATGCTAGTCCACACATTTTCAACACCCACTCAACCACTATCTCACCACCACACTTCAGCATCTCACCACACACTCCATCTATTCCTGATGCTTTACCAATCTTTACCCTCTTCAGGGCCTCACTCACTTCTGCCCTTCTGATCTCCACCTCCTCCTCCACTACCTCTCTTCACTCTCTCATACCCCATCCAACTATGTTTGCCGGCGTTCCACTTTCTTCATTCAGCAGTTCATCAAAGTGCTCTCTCCAACTCTCAACTCTACCACGCTTCTCTTCAATCACCTGCCCATTCTTGTCTTTCACAACCGTAATACCTCCTTTATCCCCTTTCCTCGCTTTCTTAACCTCCTTCCAGAACATTTTCTTGCACTCTCTCCACTTCTCACTTAAATTCCTTCCAAATTCTTCATCTACTCTTCTCTTACTGTCACTCACCACTCTCTTTTTCTCCATGTACAACTCTCTCTTCTGCCCCTCCACCTTTCCATTTTCTCTGCTACCCAGCCACTCTCTGTGTGCTTTCTTTTTCTCTTCAATTACTCTTTTCACCTCCTCATTCCACCATGCTGTTCCTTTCACTCCTCTCCCCTTTCTCTTCACCCCACACACCTCCTCACACGCCCCACACATTTCCTCTCTAAACACTCTACTCACCTCATCCACTTCTGTGACGGTGATGTGAGAATGATCGATAATTTAATTTATAATATGATAATTATAAACTTACCTTGCCCGGTTCATTTATGATCTTCGTTGGTTGGCTGCAGCAAAGAAAGTAATCAGGGTTATCTCCCCGTTCTTAGGCCTCAATCACCCTGCACATAGAATTTTTTTATGTTAAGGGTTCTTCCCGATATATATGTATTTATATAGGTAACAAATCTACTGGTGCATTCAAACAACCAATTGCAAATTTCTATATTTATTCAACTCCAGTAGCCAACATGAATAATTAAATTTCACACACACACACACTCACGCAACGCTAACTAGCTACTCGCTCTCGCTACCTCTCGTCCGTATACGTGACGCTAGTCTAGGTTACGTTACACTGTAGTGATTCTATCAATGCTAACACGTAAGTTTGGAATATTTTTCTAATATCTCACACTCGGGAATAATTTTAGAGTCTCACAACACACTCGTAATTTTCTTCAAAGATCCAGCTCTCCCTCACCTTAATTCACTTACCGAACCAGTGTCAATGCAACTGGTCAGTATACAACTGTAATGCCTTGTGAATCGTGGTAATTATCCAACGATTCGACGTTTACGTTGTTCACTCCCCACTCAACACGTGGAGGATTATTTAGGCAAGGGAAGCTGACGATACGAGTGTTGTTCCCTTCTAGTGTGTCTTGTTCAAACTGACTTATCTAGTTATCTTTCCAATTTTTAACTGAGAGGCTGCAAGTTCAAAATTTTACTGGCTCCTCCCCCTATCTGTGTTCGTTTTTCCTAACTGGCTACGATTTACATGGTATCCACTCATACTTTAGTTATACATGCAATTTCAATTTACCTATGGCGTACTAATAATTCCCGATAATCTCCCTCCACTTCACGATCATTTGTAATACCATAAGTTACCCTGGTAGCATAATTTATTAATACAAGATGTAATTAACGTATGAACACCTATAAGACAAGATGTGCAAATTCAGTTGAAATTTGACCGTTTTTCCTTTTTTCTACCTGGCTACTAATCCAGTACCTGCAGATTAACTGGGCTGCACCTACATCTTAACCCCTCTCCTCCATCCTTTGTCTCATGGATGGAATATTCCAGAACCTTCTCTAGAATATTCTCCAGTATGGAATTTTCCAACTCTCTGTAATTCAAATTACGTCACGAGTATTATGTCTGACTCGTGACAACTTCCTCCATCTGTTCCAGGTCAAACTTCCCTAAACGTCTCTCTACTACTCTCCTAAACTCTTCTCTATATTCCTCCTCCTGCAACCTCTCCATGCACCCTCATCCTCACTCCTCCCTCTCGTCCTCCTCTCGCTCTCTTCACCCACTTCATTTGTGCCTTCAACCTTACTACCATAACATAGTGGTCCGAGACCCCTCCCCCAATCCCTCTGTATACTCTCGCATCTACCACCGATTTCCTCCCCATTCATCCACACACACATAATCAATCAGCGCCTTCCGTTCCACTACCTCACCATCTCTCCTCCTTTCCACTCTCCATGTGTACCTGTGTATCCCCTTGTGCTGGAAGAAGGTGTTGGCAACCATCAGCCTCCTTCCCACACACAAGTCCACAAGTGCACTGCCATTCCCATCCAGTCATCCACCTCTGACTGTACCCCCCACCCTCCCACCACCCCATCTACTTTTCTATTCCCCACCTTCCCATTCATATCCCCAATCAGAAACACTCTCTCACTCTTATCAAAACTATCCAGGCACGCATCAACACTCATCCAAAATTCCTCCTTCACTCTATCCACTCTGTCCTCAGTTGGTGCATACACACATACAATCACCCAAGTCTGTACTCCTACTTTCATTCTCACCCACACAATCCTCGACCCCACGGATCCATACTCCCTGACACACTCCTTCCATTTATTGCTTACAAACAGACACACACCTTTCTTTGCTCTCTCGTTCTCATCCACTCCAGCACACACACCCATTCCACAATCCCATTCTTTCACACATGTTCCCTTCCATTTGGTCTCCGTCATTCCACATACATCCAGCCTTGCATTTTCTATCACTCCCAGGACCTCTCTCTCTTTCGTGTCATCATTCACGCCTCTTACATTCCACGTAGCCAATTGGAAGTCCGTTTTCGTCAACATTGGGTCAGTCCGAATCCGAGGCAAGTAATTGTTTACTGTTGCAGTCCTATTTTTTTTACGGGGGAGGGTCGCAAGTCCAACCGCCCAACCTTTTTAGTCACTTTTTACGACACGCACAGGATACGAGAGGCACCAAATGTGAAGGACCCCTTACCCCCAGGGGGTATTCCTTGTTTTAAATCATATTGAATTTATCACTTTAATTCTCTACTATTACATTAATAGCAGTGTGTTGTTTTCACATTTCCATACTACACATAATAACGTAATCTTATTTATTATCGTAAATATTGTGCATAATTATATAAACGTATATACTGTACCATCGATTGCATGTTCTATTAAACTGAGAGAGAGAGAGAGAATTTAGTTCAATAAACGAATATAATGTTAACAAAAAGCAAACAGTAATTGGATTTAGCAAAACATACAGGACAACTACTTAATAAAATATCTTAATGCAGAATTTGTAAATGTACAGTTAAGATAGTAAATAAACTACTGTCTTTGACTATCAGAATACACATGATTATGAAAAGTTTTGTAATGTACTGTTTGAAGCTCATAATTGCTGTTTTGAAGTATGCACTGCTACGTTCCCTTCTGGTCATATCCTCACCACTATTTTGCTGTAAAAATGTGTGTGTGTTTGTGTGTGTAATTCAGGTTTCTTTATACTGTACAACAGATCCTAGATTTCTCGTCACATGACATGACATTTAAAGCATTTTTAGTGAAATGAGGTACAATATACAGTACATTATGATAAGATGCATAAAGGGAAACATTTTTTGGAATTATGATATACATAATAATGTACACATATTGTCTGGCCTGCCCCACTGTCCGACACTTGCTGCCCCAGGGCCTGACGCTTGATGTGGTTTGTCGATACCTGCTGAACCACCAGGTTTTGGGGGAACTTCTGGTACGCCACCCTCGTTTTGGTAGATTTAAGTAGGTCATATGTAAATATTTGTCTGAATTCTCGTGCTTCATACTGTTATGTTTTCGAGATGTGTGTGTGTGTGTGTGTGTGTGTGTTTGTAGTCAATGGATTTTCATGGGTCCCGCCTACCCTTATGTTTTGTTGTCTGTCTTTTGATTGACACTGTAGTGAATCAAGCAAGCATTCTCACACTGCGCTTCTCTACCCTCACTTGGCCCAGCCGTTTTCCCGCCTTCACACACCTTCCCACACAGGTGCTTGGCCCAGCCGCTTCCCGCTTCCACGCACAGGTGGGACAGAGAGCTCAGTTCACTCTTGGCTTCAGACACACGAGCACCTCTCCACTCCCCTCGCTACTCTGAGCCAAACCAACTCACACACCACGCTGCTTGATTCATCACAATCACCAAACTTACCTAAGTGTACCTACCAATAAACCACCTTGTACTGCACACTGAGTCTTCAATCATCCTGGGTGATAACGTCCCATAACGCTATAACTGGTGACCCCGGGAAAAATTACATCCAGTCTGAAACGACTCTCCACGTGTGCAGCGACAACTCAGGTAACCATATACATCCGCCCTGAACCAAGCTCTACAGCTACACAACTCCACTCTCCATCTTACGTGTTGCTCCTGGACCACTCTCCTGCTCCAAAACATACACTCCACTCTCCACCCCACGTGGACCACTCCAGTTCCACAACACGCGCTCCACCGCGCCACTCTCCACACCTTGTGTTGCTACACCGCTCCACTCCACGCCTCTACGCCACCCACGACGTCGCCAGCGATACGCCACTCCACGCCTCTACGCCACTCACGACGTCGCCACCAGTACACGAGGATTAAGTACTCGATATCAACAATTATTTTCCAATCTTTCTCTCAGTGAACCCTCCCCAGTGATTCTTCTCCCCAATTTTTTTCATATCTATAGTATTATTGTACCGGCACATTGCCGCATATCCCCATTTTATATGTATTTTCTATTTATATGTAGTGTGTGATAGGAAAGCAATCCATTCTTCACTTACCCACGCTACCCTTGGCACACCCATACAAAACACTCCACCTCCACGCTCGCTAAAGTATCATTCCTTGTCTCATTCCATTCCCGCCATTCTACCGTAGTTAATATATTTCACCCACGCTCGCAACCCTCACTCTACCCCCTAGGGATTTCTCTGGCCGCACCTACACCCCAACTTACCCACGCATCACTCATCCCTAACCTCCTTCCTCAACCTCAGCCTAACCTACCTCAGCATTACTACAGTTTTCTATCACGGCCCACTCTGACTCAGTCTCCCCCAATTTCCTACCATTTTCTTCACTCCCCCGAGTTCCTACCATTTTCTTTGATTCCTTCTTCCCGGGGGGACTAATATATTTTACCCCCATACCCCATCGTGCTTCCGCTTGCCATCCATCCATCCACTCCACACCGCATTGCATAACTTACATCTCACCAACAATATGGCGCAAACACCTGAATTAGCCAACACCACGAATAACACTCAATACATACCCACGTTATCCATTCCATTCATCCCTCCATTCTCTTCTGATACACTCGCGTGGTTGGAACACAAGGGGAAATCTGGAAAGGAGATAATAGTTCCGATGAGGCGAAATATCGGGCACTCATCAGGGCCCTCCCAACAGATATATTCGCCTTAATCTCTCCTTCGCTTCGTACACTTACGCCTGGGTCACAGTATGAGGGTCTGAAAGCCGCTATCACGACGGCGTGTGGAAATACCGTCCTACAGAACTACAAGGCCCTGGAAAATGTTCAGTTGGATGGGAGGAGCCCATCTGCACTCCTCAGACATATGCAACGGCTCAACCAAGCAGCAGGTAATCCCTTCCCAGACCTCATACTGAAAACAAGACACACTAATCTGATGCCCCCCCAGTTACGGCTGCACCTCATCGCTCAGCCAAACCTCACACTCCAGGAGTATGGAGAGCGGGCCGACCCTCTCATGGACGCCCACATTGAGCAAGAGGGGGCATGGAGTGGCAACACATTCCCATTAAACACCACAAAAACGGCAGTAAATACCACCTCCACACCACCTCAGCATTCCTCCATGCAACCACAACCTACAGAACCATGCGGCAGTACGGCAGAGTTAGTACAATTAACGAGGGAGATACATAAAAACCTAGACACTTTACAACAACAACAATTGACACAACCACGTGAACAATCACGACCTCTAGCTCTACCACCACCGCCTCAACATCAACCACCGCCCCAAGTTAGACAACCATGGCGACAGCAACAGATGCAGATATGCGTTGTTACGCGTGCCTGAATTATTATTTGATTTGTAAGTATTGCTATCCTATTAATTGACTGTAGCTGTGAGTGTGGGAACCGAGACTTACATCTGGCTGTGTTGTGTCCAAAGATAGCTCATCTATTTCACTCCATTTTCTTTGTGTATTTTTGTCAGAAGGTCGAGAGTGTCGTGGCCTGTTATGTTTTCTAGATTCGTACGCATTCCCCCCCCCCCTCTTGCAGGTGGCCGATGGAAGATTGTCCGTTTTCATTCCTATTGACTTCCAATAGTTGTTGAGACGGGAATGTATGCGTGATGTGTGCTTAAGTCTGCGTTAACGGAACAGTTCGGAGACGCGCCTATAACTCTGTTGTAACATGATCACTTTTCTTTGTCGAGCCAACTGTATATAAGCGCGGGGGTTAGGCCTGTGGGGCTTAGATACCAGTGGAGATTGGGACGACAAACTAGTGTGTGTTTTGTAAGTGAGTGAGTGTTGTGAGATTCGGGACGAGACACGCATAACGTATTTGATAAGTATAATTGTATTTTTACTTCTACATTTTTCTCACAGTGAAATAGGGTCACTCTCTCTTATAAGTTGATATTACTATTACTATTATTATATATATTTGTGTATTGATTTTTCTACTATTATATTATTACGTGTATGTTGTGATGCATTGACGGTTCCTTTATTATATATGCCAGTGATGTGCTAACTAACCATTATTATTGAGTGATTAATTCTGTGCTTAAGTGTACCTAGTGCCTTGCGTTATTGATGTGTGGTTATTGAAGTGATGGTACAGTGGTAGTGAATTATTGAGTGATTATTGCTGGTGCATTATTTAATCTGGGAACTCTTGTCTCTGTCTGTCATAGTTGGGAATCCTGATTTCATTTATTAATTCTTTCAGTGTTAATTGTTTGTCTTTGTGTTCGTTCATATTGCCAATATATTATAGAAAATCAGAGTAGTTTCTCTATCATTTTTATTCATTGTATCCGTACCTGGGTATATGTTTGGACGGTCTCTTTGGGTCGTGTTATCATTCTTTAATATAGGCTGGGTTTGTACTTTTACTTACGATTCATAACTTTAATAGTCAGATACCTGCTACCCAGTGCTACTTTATTCTGTTGATAACTAACGTCGGGGTAAGTTTAGTCTAGCGACTAGTACAGTACCGTATCTCTACCCTCCGTCCGTAACATATAAATTGGCGACCTCGCCAGGATTTCCAATTTTTGCCGAACTGAGACTGGTGTTCTATCATTGCATTACTGTTGTATTTTTCTTGTATTGCATTTTCCATTTTTTTGTGTACATTTGCCTAATAGTTAGTGAGCAATGGAGACTCAGGGTGTGGCTAGTGGTTCACTATGGTTCAGAATAACCAATTTGGGAATGACCAAGCTGCGCGTGACCATGAGTTCCGAATGCTACAGTTAGAGATTGAGAGAGAGCAAAGGAGGTTAGAGTTTGAGAGAGAGGAAAGGAGAGCTCAGATGGAGCTTGAGCAAAGGAAACTGGAGTTGGAGATGGAGAAATATAGAGTGGACCATGAGCCAGGACGACCGGTTGCGTCGGGGGTGTCATCAGAACAGCACAGGTTGGTACCTAAGTTTGATGAGGACCATGTTGCTGAATTTTTCCAGAGGTTTGAGAAGGTTGCAGAGGGTAGTGGGTGGCCGAAGGAACGATGGTCAACGTTGGCACAGTCAGTCTTTTGTGGTAAAGCTTTAAGAGCATTTGATGCTCTCAGTTTTGAGGAATCTTTGGATTATGAGAGGTTAAAGTCTGCAGTACTAAGGACATATGAATTAAGACCAGAAGCTTACAGACAGAAGTACCGTAATAGTAAGAAACGCCCTAATGAGACATGGATAGAATTTATGAAATATCAGAGTGACCTATTTCGAGCATGGATAAGAAGTGAGAAAGTAGAAGATAACTATTGTAGGTTGGAGGAGGTGGTTAAGTTGGAGCAATTTCTGAGCCAGATGGAGCCAGATTTGCAGATGTTTATGAGTGATAAGAGAGTAAAGACAGCTGCGGAAGCTGCAGTTTATGCTGATGATTACGTTTTAGTCAGGAAGCAATTTAAAGCCAGAGACAAAGGGCACAATAGACCCCCTCCAACCACCAATAATAAAACTCATGATAGCGATGTCTCCCCGAATTCCAAAAGCACTCATGTCACTAGTCCCAGTCCCCCAGGTATCTCACATGCACAAACACCTACACGCACCCCACACAAACCTTGGACACAAACTTTCACATGTACATATTGCCACAAAACAGGGCATACTGTAGACAGATGTTGGAGAAAGGCAGGAGTTGTTAGGCCAACTAATTTTGTTTCCTGTGACAGAGCTATTGTCACAGTTTCTGAGCCCCGAAAGGATAGTAGGGATAACTCTGTTTTACCCACTTCTAAAGATAGAGTTCTTTCAGAAGGAGGGAAGGGTGCAGTGGATGCTGTTCCCATGTCTGACGTTACAGGAGCAGTTGTCCAGTCGGTAGCTACAGATACTACGGCTGAGGATTGTTATGCTCCGTATCGGTCTGATGGGTTGGTCAAGCTGGGGGAATCCCAGTATCCTGTTAAGATACTCTGAGACACTGGTTCTACAATTACTCTGTGGGTAAGACCGAAACATGTTGAGGTGGGTTCCAAGAATTTTGTTTTGCTCAGGGGAGTTGGAGGCTCCCTGACGGTTCCTTTGGTGGAGTGTAGGGTGAGTTGTGATTTATTTAAGGGGACGGCACAGGTCGGAGTGGTGGAGTCATTGCCTGAGCCCGATGTGGACTTGATACTGGGGAATGATTTGGTTAGGGGTGAGGAAGTGAGCACCCCAGTAATAACCAAGGATCCTGTACCTGCCGAAGTTGTGGAGGAAGAGGACCAGATGAACTTCCCTATATGTGCCGTGACCCGATTGATGTCAAGGGTGGAGGAGAACCGGCGGTAGGAGGCAGCCAAGGCAGTTTTAACTCCTTCCGACCCACTGGTGGAGGACGTCGACGGCGATAGAGAATCACCGGACGACCTTTCTTTAACCAATCTTTTTTCAGATACCTCTAGTGAGCAGTTGTCTTTAGAGTGTGTCAATGTTGAGAAATTTAAGAATTTGCAAGGTAGTGACTCAGGTATTCAAGAGTTAAGGAGCCTGGCAGTTGAAGATGTGGGGGAAGAGAAGGGATCATGTTTATATGAGAAGGATGGAGTTTTGTACAGGAGGTGGAGACCTCCTCATACTAGTGTGGATGAGGGATTGAGGGATGTACACCAGCTAGTTGTGCCGAGTGTGTGCAGGCAGGAACTAATTAGGCTAGCTCATGATATTCCATTTGCTGCCCACCTACTATACGTTTCAGCGCCGGACAGACGGTGTTTTTCGTAAATATCTCTTAAACGAATCGTTGTATCAATATAATATTTCAGCACACTGTCTTTAACACCCGGGCGTAATTTATCGCTGACATACCATATTACTATATGTGTTATGTTAGGAGTTTACTGAGTGATATTAAGCCTAATCCAGTCATCATATCTAAGGCGTTATAGAGAATCGGACGAGTGTGGGGTACTCGTGTAACCCCTCCACCAACACCCCGAAATCCCCCCACCATTCCTTCCTTCCCTACCCCAATATCTCATTATCCCCCTCCCCGTTTCACTCTTCACCCCCCTATATACACCATCACCCTTCCATTTTTTATTTTTTTTATGACAGTATGTACAGTATATACGTATCGTTCATTAGTAATATTGTTTAATACAGTTACCGTTGTGTGTGGACATGAAAACCAGGGTGGGTCAAATGACCATTAAAGCAATAGCTAATCCCGTTGTTAATGGCCGTATAGCCGGATAATAACCCACTTGTCTAAGGCCACCAGAAAAATGATTAATTTTGGTTTTGGGCAACCAAATATAATCGTTCATGGTTGCTTCATGTGTTCTTTACCTTTTTAAATAACCAATTTATGCCTTAATTGAATATTCACAGTTACCCCCCAGTCCGAGGCTATGACTCAAGTAGTGACAGGGTAGAAACCATTGACTGCCGCGGCGCACCTATTAGCAATTTTGTCCATTTGCCCCCGTCGATGCAGGACAGCGTTTGTTCTTCGTCTTGCCACATTGTACAAACGTGAAAGCCAGTGATGATGAAGACGATGACGTTTTCCTTGACAGTGATTGTGAATAAATTTTGTTTTATCATGTTTGCATCATTAAATCCTACACTATTATATATATATATATATATATATATATATATATATATATATATATATATATATATATATATATATATATATATATATATATGTAATTTGGTGTTAATATTTAATATAAAAGGGACAAGTCAGGGACTGCAAACATGGACCTTCTACATACTACATGTATGTAAACATGCTGTTGTACAGTAATTGTCAAAGTGAAATACGTCTTGCCTCTATAGAATTGTACTGCACCATACTCTTAGTTAATAATCATATCTATACATAAACATCTACATAACATTCTAATATATAATACAGTGATGGGAGAAATAGGGAGGGACACGAGTGATGAGGGAGGCGAGGAGCTAGGGGGAGAAGAGGAGGAGGGAGGGGTGAGAAGGGGGGGATGTAGTTGTGGTTAGGAATTGTTTGGGAGGGTGTTGGGGGGGCCACACTTTCCTTCGAATGCGTCAATATGATTGGCTAGCTTTGTGCTATTTTTCACGAGTAAACTCCTCGCATAACACATATAGTAATATGGTATGTCAGCCATAAATTACGCCCGGGTGTTAAAGATAGTGTGTTGAAATGTTATATTGATACAACGATTCGTTTAGGAGATATTTGCGAAAAACACCGTCTGTCCGGCTCTGAAACGGATAGTAGGAGTGAGGAAGACACTTGAACGGCTTAGGGCAGAATTTTACTGGCCTGCCATGAGGGCTGATGTGTACCAGCATGTGAGGAGTTGTCATACATGTCAGGTTGTGGGACGGCCTAACCAGAAACCATCTAAGTCTCCCCTAATTCCCATCCCCGCTATTGGGCCACCTTTCTCAAAGTTAATCATAGACATAGTGGGTCTACTTCCTACCACTTCTACTGGATTTCAGTACCTTCTTACCATATTAGACCCTTGTACTAGGTACCCTGAGGCAATTCCCCTCAGAACTATGAATGCTAAGGCTGTTGTGAAAGCATTGTTGGGGTTTTGTACAAAGTTTGGGTTACCTAAGGAGATACAGTCTGATAGGGGTTCTAACTTTTTGTCTAACTTGTTCCAGCAGACTTTGGAAGAGTTAGGGGTTAAACATGTCAAAAGCAGTGCTTACCATCCAGAGTCCCAGGGTGCCTTGGAGAGATACCACCAGACCCTGAAGAATATGATGCGGAAATACTGCTTGGAACACACCAAGGATTGGGACAAGGGTGTTCCCTTCCTACTGTTTGCAACGAGGGAAGTACCGCAGGAGAGCCTGGGTTTCTCTCCGAATGAGCTTGTCTTCGCACACCATATCAGAGGTCCTTTGAGCATCGTCAAGGAGGCATGGAGTAGTGACGTCGACACCAGCAAGAACCTTCTACAATACGTCCTGGAGTTCAAGACCCGTCTGAGTGACACTAGAGAAGAGGCGAAGAAGAATCTTGAGGAAGCCCAAGGGAAGATGAAACAGTGGTATGATCGGAAGGCCAGATGGAGGGAGTTCCAAGTTGGTGATGAAGTGTTGGTGCTACTGCCACTTCAAGGTCAACCCCTGGCTGCCAAGTTTCAAGGTCCGTACGTGGTAGAGAAGAGGCTGGGTGAGACTGACTATCTTGTGAAGACGCCCGACCAGCGGAGATCTCATCAGTTGTGCCATGTAAATATGTTAAAGCCGTACTACCGCCCTTTGAAGACTCCCTCCAGTGATGACACAGCATGTTGTGGCTGTGGCTGTGGAAGAAGAAGAAGCTGATGATGTGGCAGAGGTAACCTGTGAATTTCAAGAGTGTAGTTGGGTGGACAACGAGGAAGCAGAGACGACTCTTCGAGACAAGGTGTCACATTTACCTCCAGAGCAAGTGGCGCAGTTGTGGAAGTTGATGTCGACCTACGGCAAGGTGTTTGCCAGTATTCCTGGCAGGACTGACTGGACTCAACACGACGTGGACGTGGGCGAGGCTACGCCAGTTAAGCTGCCGCCCTACTGAGTCAGCCCACGCCATATCGAAGTGCTGCGGAAGGAGCTGAACTATATGTTGGACCACAACTTGATAACACCATGTGCAAGTGCTTGGAGTTCCCCTGTGACATTGCAGCCTAAGCCTGATGGTTCTGTTAGGTTCTGCATCGACTACAGGAGAGTGAACGTCTTGACGAAGACTGACACGTACCCGTTGCCACGCCTAGAGGACTGCATTGACCAAGTGGGATCCTCTCGTTTTATTACCAAGATCGACCTGAAGCAGGGATTTTGGCAAGTACCTCTGACAGACCGAGCAAAGCAGATCTCATGCTTTGTGGCCGATGGGCAAACATACCAGTGTAACGTGATGCCGTAGAGTATGAAGAATGCACCAGCCACCTTCCAACGGCTCATGAATGCTGTGACTGGCGGTATCAAGAATTGTGTTGTGTACATCGACGACGTCGTGGTCTACACTGACACCTGGGACCACCACCTCCAAGTGCTGCAGCAGTTACTGTCTTGCCTACAGGATGCCAACTTAGTCGTCAACGTCAAGAAGTGCGACTTTGTGTGTGCCCGTGTGCAGTACCTAGGGTATGTGGTAGGACATGGTCTGGTCTGCCCGCCTAGCTTGAAGGTGGAGGCCATACAAGGTTTCAAGAGGCCTCAGAACAAACGGGAACTCAGACGCTTCTTGGGATGTATCAGGTACTACAGGCGATTCTTGAAAAATTTCGCGACTGTAGTGGCACCCTTGACTGAGTTGTTTAGAAAAGAGGTCAAGTATAAATGGACAAACGAGTGTGAGGAAAGTTTTGAAAGTGCCAAGGATATACTTGTTCACTATCCCGTGATGACCGCACCAAAGTTTGACAAGCCATTCACACTAGCAGTGGACGCTAGCAATGTGGGAGCAGGAGCTGTGTTGATGCAGGAGGACGAGCATCCTGTTTCGTATTTCAGTAAAAAGTTCTCCACCAGTCAGAAGAACTATTCAGTTATAGAGAAGGAACTCCTAGCCCTGATCCTCGCCCTGCAACACTTTGCTGTGTATGTACCTGCATTTGGACCAATACTTAGGGTGTACACTGACCACCACCCTCTGAAGTACTTGAACAGTTTGGGGGCCAAGAACCAAAGGCTTACCCGTTGGAGTTTGTTCCTCCAACAGTATCACCTAGACATACGTCATGTAAGAGGTGTAGATAATGTGATAGCGGATTGTCTATCTAGAAGTTAAATGTTTTGTTTTTTATTTTTGCATGTTGTACATAACTTTTGTAAACTTAAGAACAAATTTTCCAGAGGAAAATTCTTTCTTGGGTGGGGGTGTGTTACGCGTGCCTGAATTATTATTTGATTTGTAAGTATTGCTATCCTATTAATTGACTGTAGCTGTGAGTGTGGGAACCGAGACTTACATCCGGCTGTATTGTGTCCGAAGATAGCTTATCTATTTCACTCCATTTTCTTTGTGTATTTTTGTCAGAAGGTCGCGAGTGTCGTGGTCTGTTATGTTTTCTAGATTCGTATGCATTCCCCCCCCCCTCTTGCAGGTGGCTGAGGGAAGATTGTGCGTTTTCATTTCTATTGACTTCCAATAGTTGTTGAGACGGGAACGTATGATGTGTGCTTAAGTCTGCATTAACGGAACAGTTCGGAGACGCGCCTATAACTCTGTTGTAACATGATCACTTTTCTTTGTCGAGCCAACTGTATATAAGCGCGGGGGTTAGGCCTGTGGGGCTTATTAGATACCAGTGGAGATTGGGACGACAAACTAGTGTGTGTTTTGTAAGTGAGTGAGTGTTGTGAGATTCGGGACGAGACACGCATAACGTATTTGATAAGTATAATTGTATTTTTACTTCTACATTTTTCTCACAGTGAAATAGGGTCACTCTCTCTTATAAATTGATATTACTATTACTATTATTATATATATTTGTGTATTGATTTATCTACTATTATATTATTACGTGTATGTTGTGATGCATTGACGGTTCCTTTATTATATATGCCAGTGATGTGCTAACTAACCATTATTATTGAGTGATTAATTCTGTGCTTAAGTGTACCTAGTGCCTTGCGTTATTGATGTGTGGTTATTGAAGTGATGGTACAGTGGTAGTGATTTATTGAGTGATTATTGCTGGTGCATTATTTAATCTGGGAACTCTTGTCTCTGTCTGTCATAGTTGGGAATCCTGATTTCATTTATTAATTCTTTCAGTGTTAATTGTTTGTCTTTGTGTTCGTTCATATTGTCAATATATTATAGAAAATCAGAGTAGTTTCTCTATCATTTTTATTCATTGTATCCGTACCTGGGTATATGTTTGGACGGTCTCTTTGGGTCGTGTTATCATTCTTTAATATAGGCTGGGTTTGTACTTTTACTTACGATTCATAACTTTAATAGTCAGATACCTGCTACCCAGTGCTACTTTATTCTGTTGATAACTAATGTTGGGGTAAGTCTAGTCTAGCGACTAGTACAGTACTGTATCTCTACCCTCCGTCCGTAACAGCGTGTACCATCAACACTACGGGAGGCAAGCAAGGAACTGCCGAGCACCATGTCAGTGGCCTAGTCACACACCTAACTCTGACCGCTTCGACAACCAGAGAAACTACTAAGGCGGTGGCGTGAGAGTAGACACGTCACTGCCGCCGACACCAACGATCCCACAACTACCACTCCACTACCACGTATCACTTCCGCTACCACCACATTATCTCCACGGGTATCGAGCGACGCCACCACATCACAGGGCACTACCACCCAGAATCCAGCCACATCTCTCCACCGACACACTCTTGCACGGACGACCACACCCGGAGACACCACACATCCGCCTGGGGACCCACAGGCATACCCCCCCAGGTCATACACCAATGAACCTCACAGCCGCACTCTCCTGTGGGTGGAGGACCTAGCAACGATGGAGCTGTTCCTGGTGGACTCAGGATCGGAAGTCAGTGTACTTCCTCCCACTTATCGGGAGAAACAGCGACCCTCCAGCATGGCGTATGATCTCCTGGCAGCTATTAAATCACCCATCGCTACGTATGGCACAAGAAGTAAAGGCATCTCCCTCATCACCGAGGAATGGTTTGTGTAGCCATTTGTGGTGGCTGATGTACAGTACCCAATCCTAGGGCTGGACTTCTTGGCAGCACATGATTTGTTAATTGATACGAAAGGCAGGATGCTGCTACACAAAACGACGGGCCGGTACATACAAACCAAATCATGCTGCCAGTCACAACCCACCATCACCCACATCTCCAAGACAAGCGAGTATCACCAGCTGCTCCAGGAGTTCCCTCAATTACTGTCGGCCACCAACTATTGTCAGCCCAAAGATCCGGGAGTTCGCCACAACATCGTCACGACCGGTCCACCATGTTTCGCCAGACCCAGAAGGATGCCACCGGAGAGACTGGAAGCAGCAAAGAAAGAATTCCAAGTCATGCTGCAACAAGGGATAGCACGTCCATCAGACAGTGCATGGGCATCTCCACTCCATATGGTGCCCAAAGCACAGGAAGGCGAATGGAGACCATGCGGTGACTACCGTGCTCTCAACGCCGTAACGACACCAGACCGTTACCCTATACCATGTCCTGGATTTCCACTCCAAGCTCCAGGGGTGTACTGTTTTCTGGAAGATCGACCTAGTCCGTGCCTTCCACCAGATTCCCGTAGCAGAGGAAGATATTAAAAAGACTGCCATTACCACTCCCTTCGGCTTATTCGAATTCCCTGCCATGAACTTTGGCCTGAGAAATGCTGCCCAAACCTTCCAGCGGTTCATGGATAGGGTAGTCAGGGGCTTGGACTTCGTGGTGGTATACATCGACGACATCCTAGTGGCATCCAGTGACCACGACAATCATGCCCAACACCTTCGACAGCTCTTCAATAAATTACAGGAATATGGACTGAAGATTCACCCATCAAAGTGTGTGCTGGGGGCTGATAAAGTAGACTTCCTGAGTCATAGGGTGATGTCACAGGGAATCACGCCACTACCACAGAAGGTCGAGGCCATCAGGGACTTTCCCCCACCCAACACCGCCAGGAAGATGAGAGAGTTCCTAGGGATAGTGAACTACTATCATCGGTTTGTCCCTCACGCTGCAGAAGCACTATCTCCACTACATGACCTAATCAAAGGACTAAAGAAGAGTTCGTAGGAGAAGCTGAGTTGGAATGACGAGGCAATGGCGGCATTCACCAGCATCAAGAGCAGGCTCGCCAGCACCACCTTGCTAGCCTACCCCACGCCCCACGCACCTACCTCCGTTTACACTGATGCATCAGCGGACGCTATTGGGGCAGTATTGCAAGAAGACGTTGAGGGGACGTTATGCCCAATAGCGTTCTTCAGCAAGCGTCTTGGCCCCCCACAGAAGAAATACAGTGCCTTTGACAGGGAGCTCGTGGCAATGTACGAGGCTGTACGTCACTTCGGCCACTTCCTTGAGGGACGGCAATTCCACATCAAAATGGATCATAAGCCACTCACGACTGCCATGAAGCAGCTGGGGACAAACTGATCACCAAGAGTCACCTGTCACTTGGCATACATATCAGAATACACCACCGATATAAGGCACGTAAAGGGTGAGGACAACGCTGTGGCTGACGCATTATCCCGGGCTACACCTCAGACACAGACGGTCATGGCAGTCCACCTAGGCCATCCCTTCGACATCAGACAAATTGCTGCAGCCCAACAAACAGATGAGGAACTACATCAACTACTGCAAGGCAACACAGGTCTGAAGCTGGAGGAAGTGACAGCAGCCGAGCCCAACGTGAGAGTGTGGTGCGACGTCTCATGTGGCCCCCCTAGACCATACATTCCGGCCCCATTCAGGAGAACCACATTCCTCCACTTCCACAACCTCAACCACCCAGGGGTCGCTGGTTCCCAGAGGTTAATTACGCGTCGTGCAGTCTGGCCAAGCATGAGGAGGCAAATCAAGGAGTGGGTGTCAGAGTGTACGGCATGCCAACGCTCCAAGATTGGTAGACACACACGCCCGCCGATACATGACTTCCCAACACCCACTTCAAGGTTCCACACGGTACATGTAGACATCGTGGGGCCACTCCCTACATCACAGGGATACAGATATCTACTCACGTGCGTCGACCGTACGACAAGATGGTGCACGGCAGCCCCCATGACTGACATCACAGCAGAAGGAACGGCAAGACACTTTCTCCAGGACTGGGTGTCTAACTTCGGTCCTCCGGCGTGCATCGTCACGGACCAGGGGACTCAGTTTGAGTCAAGAGCGTGGCAAGAAATGCTTGAGTTCCTGGGGACATGCAGGAACAGGACCACTGCCTATCACCCCTGCAGCAACGGTATGGTCGAGAGGTTCCACCGCCGGCTGAAGGAGGCATTCAGGGCGGTACAGCCTGAACAGTGGGTGGATGCACTGCCTCTCATCCTGCTGACCATCAGGTCGACGGTCAAGGAGGACCTGAACCACTCACCTGCGGAATTGACGTTCGGGGAGGATTTGAGGTTGCCCAGCCAAGTGGTAGACCTAACGGCAGACACCTCCAATCTATCTTTTCTCCCAGCTCTAAAGAGGATCATGGCAACACCAACACTTACACCAACAAGACAACAGTCACACCACCCCACCTATGAAAACCCACTACTCCGCAGGGCATAACAACTGTTCCTCAGGACGGACGCGCACAGGACCCCCCTGCAGCAGCCGTACACTGGACCACATAGGGTCATCAAGAGGGACGAGGCTACAGTAACGCTGCAGATCGGGGGGAAACCATACAGGACTTCCTGGCAACGCGTGAAACCGGCGGTGACACAGTCTGACCAACATCAACAGCAGCAGCAGGACACACGTCCACCACCACCTCACCACGACGTCACGCAGCCAAGGCGCCCTCTGCTGCCAACCCCTACTATGCCTACCCCACTCACGCACACACAGCCTCACATCACAGCGTACCAACAATGTTATAACACACACAACATTCCACCACCAACCATCACCACCCATTCACCAACCACTCAGGCAACACCTGCTCCCCCACACACAGGCATACCCTCACCACCACCATTATCATCATACAACCGACCCAACGCACACAATACTACACCAACACCCACACCTTCACCCCCACCTCCACCCCAACCGGCACACACTGGTGCACCACACACTCGCACCTCTCCCCCTCCTTCACCATCACGACCCCCCCACACTACTACCCAGGACAACTCCCCACAACCAACACACGTACAACCACAACCATCAACCTCCACTCACACATCACAATCACAACCATCAACGTCCACTCACACACCATCAATCGTAGGGACACCTAAACCCCCCGACCGTTATGCAACCGTTATCCATCCTTCACCACCTACACCCCCTAATGTACCTACCCCTCCTACAGTACCTGAACCTGCCTCACCTACACCCCCACCCCCGCTTAATCCCATACCTGAACCTGCCTCACTCAACCCATCCCCCACGCCTGCCGACCCTCTACCAAATGACTCTATATGTGTAATCCCTCTTAATCTCCCTCAGGACCAGCCTCCTATTATTCATGTCATACCTGCCACTCCCCCTCGTCCTGTCAGCCCCCACGGCCGGCCACGGACACCTACACGCCCAGTCACACCACCACCACCACAGATATTGCCATGGGAGAACGAGCCAGACATGGTACCTGTAGGGTTTACTACACGCGCAGGAAGTACCATCAAGCGACCACATAAATATATATCCATGCTAGCCAACACAGACATGCACCTACTCGACAACCAGCCTCACACATCTTGCACCTACTATTAAGTCACACACTTGCCTTTCTCGACCATACGACAATCCACACCTCACACGTACTCTTTTGTGCAACACTACCCATCAAGCATGGCTCATGAATATGTTTCCAGGTTGTCCCCATTTTAATATATGTATATATGTGTATTTATTTTCTTCATATTGTCTTTAGTGAGGCCATTCCTCACATGTGTACCAATTGTAATTATTTTTATTACCCTCACTCCTCTCAAAATTCTTTTTTTTTGGGGGGAGGGGGGGTACTGTAGTGAATCAAGCAAGCATTCTCACACTGCGCTTCTGTACCCTCACTTGGCCCAGCCGTTTTCCCGCCTTCACACACCTTCCCACACAGGTGCTTGGCCCAGCCGCTTCCCGCTTCCACGCACAGGTGGGACAGAGAGCTCAGTTCACTCCTGGCTTCAGACACGCGAGCACCTCTCCACTCCCCTCGCTACTCTGAGCCAAACCAACTCACACACCACGCTGCTTGATTCATCACAATCACCAAACTTACCTAAGTGTACCTACCAATAAACCACCTTGTACTGCACACTGAGTCTTCAGTCATCCTGGGTGATAACGTCCCATAATGCTATAACGCCACGGTGCAATGAATAAAAAAAAATGATGGGAAAATTATGAGGATGGAAGGAAACGAGGGAACTGGAAAATACAGAGAAGAAGAAGAAAGTCATGACGAAAAGAAGGTAGGAAAAAAAATAAAAAGAGACGGATGAGAAAGAGGTTTGCCGAAGAACTGAGATAAAGGAAGTACCATACTCAGTTATTGCCGCCACTCGGCTGAAAAACACCGAAAGGTCAGTCATACCAACGTGGCTAGCAATTTTAGCCACCATCGTCAAACTTTGCTAGCGGCTGGAAAAATCTTGCTAGCGGGTAGCAAAACCAGCCGCGTGTGAAGCCGCCTTGACTCAGTCCCTCATACGTTCATACCAACATCACTATTGTTCTCCCCCCTTCCTTCACCTTGACTCAGTCCCTCATACGTTCATACCAACATCACAAGCCGCCATCTACTCTTATTTGCTTCATCGCATCGTTCATCTCGAAGCAGTGTTGTGGCGCCTAATATTAATCAATTACTCTCGAAGCACAGGTGATTCACTCACGTCGTAGCTGGATGAGAGAATGAACTTTTGTGCACCGTAGCGATTTAAATAATTCTCCTTGAAATGTATAAGCTTTCTCTCTTTAATCGCTAGAAAATTGATATTATCTGTTATGCACAATACACTTATAATATGTATTGTTAACATTACATTCACAGCTTCTCTCACCTCTTTCCAACTCTTGTTCCATGCTTTCACCCCCTTCCCCCCGTACTTCTCGCTACCCTCCAACTCCCCTCCCCCCCCCCCCCTATTCCGGTAGCCTCAGTGCTGCCCCCTACATCTCTACCACCACTCATGAACCATACCATACCAACCATACCAATCAATTATCGATTAATAACAATATTGTATTCCTATAAACACTAATAATCAGACAAGTACACAGTGTCTTATGCTTATATAAGAAGGTTACACTCACGATAATAACTCGTTGAAATTTAGAGTCACAAGGATTAATTTTTAAAATATTTTAGAATTGGTTGGCAACATGGGCAAAAATAGTGGAGTTGGGTGTAAAGTGTTTGGATCCATGGTTTGGAGCAAATTGGAGGGAGGCAAGACAGAGGGCACGAGGAAGGTCCGTCTCTGTCACTTTTCTCACTCTGGTTTCAGTCTCGGCAGTGACAAGTCGTGCTCACTTTATTACTCCATATTCTATTCTGTATAATTCTAATGTAAGGATATATTTGAGATTCCTTAATTACGTTTATAAATATATTTTGGTTTGTGTTAAAAGACCCAATTTGTTTTAGTAATAATAGCTGACTGGATAAGTAGCCTATACCTATAATAGTTGCGTTGCGTTAACCGATGATCATTTCCGGTGACTATATTTTACATTCAACTTTACAGTATATTTCGGTCGGTGGTATAAGCAGATTTGCTTTAAGTGAAATGGTTTTTTGTTTTTGTTTTTTGTAGTATTTCCTTACTGTATATATTAGTGTGGTACAGTCGGCGGCAAAAGTCCTGTCCCCTCTCTTGCTTCACCGAGGCACGCGATGTTCATAGACTCGAGATTATTAGGTGTAGAAAACGTGCGTATTTATCGAGTCCATGAACACTGCCTGTCTCGGTGAAGCAGGTGTGACGACAGGACTTCTGCCGCCGACTGTACAGTATTAATAATGTAGTGTTGGTTGTCATTCTGCAGGTTTACTTATTAATGTTGATTTCTTTGTCACAGACGTGTACTGTGGTGAGGTGGGTCATTATACCAGAGGATATCAAGTAATGGAGTGGTGGTAGTGGCTGTGGACGAGTAACTAGCACATTTTATGACCTTGACTAAGAAACGAGCGGAAATGTAAATGACCACAATTGGTCCACAATTGAGTGAAGATGTGAGTGACCTTTAGCAAGAAACTAGCAGAGATGTGTTGCCTTAAACAAGAACCTTACTTCAATTATTGTAAAGCGAGAGGCTTCATTCAGCCAATGGGCGTCAAAAATTATCTTCTCACTTAACTCTTCTCATCGTTAAGGTAAGGATCTTATTAGGTTGAGTGTACTTTACTGGAACAGCCTTTAACTAGTTTAGCAAATTAATGACAGTATTCACGTTTTCCCAGTTTAAGTATACACGTTTTCTGTGATGAGTACGTGACTTCATCTTACCTGTGTGCAGCAGCTGGCCAACTTGTTATGACTAAGAGTTTGTTGCGCACCCTGTCATCGCCTTCGTAGAATTTATAAAATTGTGGCATTACAAAACTACATTGGTATTAATCAGTCGGAAACTTTTTTATAATTATATACCTCTGGACTGGAGGCTGTCGGTAGCATGTGACTCTTGTGAGTTGCAGAGATCATTGCGTAAAGCTACGAAGTGTTTGGTGTTTGACGGGTGTGTCTCTCTCTAATATACTAGATGGAGACTGTAAATCTAAGAAGTGTTTGATGTGTGTCTCACTCTCTAATACTAGATGGAGACTGTAAAGCTTCATGATGTCGCTTGTTATTTTTTCCCTGCCTCAGTACAGTAGTTTACCTTTTGTAACTACTTATGTACTACTCTTGTATTTTATCTTCCCAATGACTATACTTGACTTTTATTTGTCAAAGTTGTAATTTTTAGCAGAAATTACTAAAATACTATACTATCTAAACATTGTTGTAGAGTATACTAAATACCTTTTCCTTTTCAGGTTGGTTAACAATGTCTTCAATCATCGCTGGAGCATCACGTCGCGGGAGGTTAGAGTGAGTGTAAAACTTTCATTTTTTTCACCCACTGTCATGGCCCATTTTTTTCTAATGAAACCCTTTCTTCAATTTCAGAGTAGTGGTGTAGATGCCCCCTTGCTTGGAGCTCTTTCTCTCATTTTTTCTCTTGGTAGACACACGGTTAGGTAGGGGCATGTCCGCTCCAAGTACTGGGGGATGTTGGTCTTGGAAATGCCAGACATGTAGTAACCTTAATCCTAAATTTGCCAGGTTACAGTGGGTTCAAATATATTGGACAGATATAATAATTTATTTCTATTCTTGGCAGGTGAAGGGGTCCTGAGGAACTTTGGAGCGGCAATAGGCGTGTGTGTGTGTGTGTGTTTTTTTTTTTTATAACTGGCCAGGGAAGGGGATGAATGGATGGATGGATGGATACCCCGGTGTTGATGGATGGATGGATGGTTACCGCGGTGTTGGTGGGTGGATGAATGGATGGATGGTTACCGCGGTGTTGGGGGATGGATGGATAGATGGATAGATGGATGGATGGGATGGCTTATCAAGGTGAGAGAGACTATTTGTGGTGAAGGAACGGTCTGTAAGAGATGGGAAAGGTTGCCCAAGGAGGAAGAGGGTGGACAGTGTGGGTGAGAGATGGGAGAGTGGCCAGTGGGAGAGAATGAACTATGGGGGAGAGATGTGAAAGTGGCCAGTGAAGGAGTGGCCAGTGGGGGAGAGATGTGGGAGAGTGGCCAGTGGGGGAGAGATGTGGGAGAGTGGCCAGTGGGGGAGAGATGTGGGAGAGTGGCCAGTGGGGGAGAGATGTGGGAGAGTGGCCAGTGGGGGAGAGATGTGAGAGAGAGTGGCCAGTGGGGGAGAGAGTGGCCAGTGGGGGAGAGAGTGGCCAGTGGGGGAGAGATGTGGGAGAGTGGCCAGTGGGGGAGAGATGTGAGAGAGAGTGGCCAGTGGGGGAGAGATGTCGGAGAGTGGCCAGTGGGGGAGAGATGTGGGAGAGTGGCCAGTGGGGGAGAGATGTGAGAGAGAGTGGCCAGTGGGGGAGAGATGTGGGAGAGTGGCCAGTAGGGGAGAGATGTGAGAGAGTGGCCAGTGGGGGAGAGATGTGAGAGAGAGTGGCCAGTGGGGGAGAGATGTGGGAGAGTGGCCAGTGGGGGAGAGATGTGAGAGAGAGTGGCCAGTGGGGGAGAGATGTGGGAGAGAGTGGCCAGTGGGGGAGAGATGTGAGAGAGTGGCCAGTGGGGGAGAGATGTGAGAGAGTGGCCAGTGGGGGAGAGATGTGGGAGAGAGTGGCCAGTGGGGGAGAGATGTGAGAGAGTGGCCAGTGGGGGAGAGATGTGAGAGAGTGGCCAGTGGGGGAGAGATGTGGGAGAGAGTGGCCAGTGGGGGAGAGATGTGAGAGAGAGTGGCCAGTGGGGGAGAGATATGGGAGAGAGTGGCCAGTGGGGGAGAGATGTGGGAGAGTGTGAGTGGCCAGTGGGGGAGAGATGTGGGAGAGTGTGAGTGGCCAGTGGGGGAGAGATGTGGGAGAGTGTGAGTGGCCAGTGGGGGAGAGATGTGGGAGAGTGAGAGTGGCCAGTGGGGGAGAGATGTGAGAGAGAGTGGCCAGTGGGGGAGAGATGTGGGAGAGTGGCCAGTGGGGGAGAGATGTGGGAGAGAGTGGCCAGTGGGGGAGATGTGGGAGAGAGAGTGGCCAGTGGGGGAGAGATGTGGGAGAGAGTGGCCAGTGGGGGAGAGATGTGAGAGAGAGAGAGTGGCCAGTGGGGGAGAGATGTGGGAGAGAGTGGCCAGTGGGGGAGAGATGTGAGAGAGAGAGAGTGGCCAGTGGGGGAGAGATGTGGGAGAGAGAGTGGCCAGTGGGGGAGAGATGTGGGAGAGAGTGGCCAGTGGGGGAGAGTGGCCAGTGGGGGAGAGATGTGGGAGAGAGTGGCCAGTGGGGGAGGGATGTGGGAGTGGGTGGCCAATGGGGGTGATGTGTGGGAGAGTGGGAGTGGCCAGTGGGGGAGAGATATGGGAGTGGGTGGCCAGTTTGGGGGAGGAGATATGGGAAGGATGGCCTGATGAGGGGGAGGAGGATATGGAAAAGGATGGCAAAGTGAGGGAGAGAAAAAAAAAAATAAGTTGAAGAGGAGGGATGGGCAGGTGAGGAAAAGAAAATAAGTGGCACGTGGCCAATGTGGAATGAGTTAAGAAAATGGCCAGAGTGAATTGAGGTGAATGGCCAGGTGTGGTTGAGGAAAGAAATGGCCAGAGTGAAGGGGGGAGGGAGTACGGATTGAGGACCTACTTTTCGATGGGTGTCAAAGATGGAAGGATGAATAGATTGCTTGGTGACCTAACGATGGGTGTCAGAAGGATGTATGTATAAATGGCTTGGTGACCTAACGATGGGTGTCAGAAGGATGTATGTATAAATGGCTTGGTGACCTAACGATGGGTGTCAGAAGGATGTATGTATAAATGGCTTGGTGACCTAACGATGGGTGTCAGAAGGATGTATGTATAAATGGCTTGGTGACCTAACGATGGGTGTCAGAAGGATGTATGTATAAATGGCTTGGTGACCTAACGATCGGTGTCAGAAGGATGTATGTATAAATGGCTTGGTGACCTAACGATGGGTGTCAAGGAAGGAAGGATGAATAGATTGCTTGGTGACCTAACGATAGATGTCAGAGAAGGAAGGATGTATAGATTGTTTGGTGACCTAACGATGAGTGTCAGAGAAGGAGGAAGGGATGGGATGGGGGGGAATGTGTAGCAAAGGAAATTTTGGATAGAGACTAAAGTAGAATATAGTCTGGAGTGGACGGGAGGAAGAATAAACAGAGGAATGATATGGAGATGAAAGGAGAAATGGAAGTGTTTTTAATGGTAGTGATAGAGATGGGATGAAGAGAGGAGGCCCTATCAGGGTTCTTAATTAAGGGGAGATTCACTTGTTGGTAAACTGAAAGGGTACTAATTCCTCCTAACTATACCAGGAAAGAGACACACTCAATGGTACTAATAAAGGATCCGTTTAAATGAAAATTACAGACTCAAAGAGTCCAGCCAAAAACTAAAATATCCATAACTACATGGCTAGGGATGAGTTTCAGACAAGCTGGTTTTAACATTTAATTAATACTTGTATGAATGATTGTTCTTTGTCATGAAAGGTTTAACTAATGACTTACATGGACTAACAAACTTCAGTGATAACTGAACACATAATCATACTTTTATGGGTATGACGAGACACCTCCCCCTTGTGATCTGCCACTGAACGCCTGTTTACCTATTTGTGGGTTATTGTATAGCTAGTGTTAGGGATCATTTCTCAGGTGCTATCAACACTTTCCACAGGCACACACACGGGTAAACACATTCCTCACAAGCCTACCCGAGCGGCAGTGTGATTAATTGTACATGCGATATGGCAACATATAGTCACGTGATTGCCACCAGATAGCTTCCAACTTCCATACAGATAGACCACGGTCCATAGAATCCATGTATTCTCTGGACCCTGAGATAGACATTAGACAGTCGAGTAGAAGATAGCTAGATAGGACATACCTCTCTTCCAGATCAGATCAGATGTTGGGCGGGGAGATAGCCTTTTCATCGGCCTCCCCTTTGAGTTTTAATAATATTGTGGTTGAGTTTTGTTTTTCTTTATGTGGTTGCTTTTCTTATTCTCTCTCTCTCTCTCTCTCGCTCTCCAAAAATTGTATATAATGATTTTCACTTCTTCCTTATCTATATTTTCATCAAAGAGTAAATCTCCCAGCCAGTTTTCTTTATATGGTTGTTGAAAGAGATTGTAGTTATTTCTTATATTTTGATATTGTGGGCAATGCAATACAAAATGCTGTAAGTCTTCACATTGTTCACTGCAACAAATACACTTTGTATCTTGGTTTACAAATCTATTTCTATTTTGTAGTTTGAGGGTATTTGACCGGCATCTGAAAAATATTATTGATGATGAATTGTTATCATAAAAAGTAGTTTCTTTAATTTCACTTTTGTATGTTGCATATATGCTAACACTTGACTTGGATTGAAGTTCATTTTTCCAATTTTTATGGTCCCAGTCATTTACTATTTTCTTGATTTTTTCACAGTTTATCTTTTTCAGATTGCATTTACTAAGACCTGTTTCTTTTGTAAATTTTATGATCTCCGCTAGCCACTTGTCTTCTTTGTGATTCTCTCGCAAGTTTCTCCACACATGTCCAATAAGATTTTCTTCGTTGTTTAATAAGTATTTCACATATGAAACTCTTGCCCTCATCATTCTTGAATACATTGTTGAGGCGCCCACCTCACCTCGTAACACACAGACAGGTGTATAGGAAGGGTGCGCACCTAGTATGATTCGGTAAACCTTATTTTCTATTCTTTGAAGGTTTTGCATTTCTGACTTATTGTAGTGGATTACATTGGTACCATACAGGATAGAGGGCAGAGCAACATTTTTCCAATATGTTTTACCAATAATCATTTTATTACAACTTCTGGCTATGATAGAAGGAACTTGATTTGCTAGATTATTAGCCTTTGTTATTGTGATTTCTTTATGTAGTTTAAAGCAATCCCTTTTCCCTGTAATAGTAACACCTAGGTATTTTATGTTTTTTACCGCTTTAATTCCAGCTATGTCTATAGGTTTCTCTCGCATATTTACTATCATTATACTACTTTTTTCTATGTTTATTTCTAGACCATTATCTCCCGCTATATCCCTAATAACTTCTATACTTCTTTCCGCTTCTTCTATTGATTGTATAAAGTTTAGACCATCATCAGCATAAAAAAGAGTGTTTATAAAAAATGAGTTATCTTTGTATCCTAAACCCGTTTCATTTAACTTATTAATTATTATATATGTAACTAATTTAAAAAGTGTTGTAGAGCCTGTGCAACCCTGCTTTATACCACTTGTGATTTTTATGTCTTTTTGTATGTCTTTATTGTATTGGATCTTTGTCTTGTCTTCTGTATATATTTTAGTTATCAATTCAATTATGTGTGGGTGTATCTTATAATGGATCAGAGCCTCAATTAGTTTTTCTCTTTTAATTGAATCAAAAGCCTTTTGGAAATCTATTGCAGTAATTATTAGTGGTTTTTTGTTTATGAAACTGTTATGAATACAATATTTTAATATAAATAAATTATCTTCTATTCTTCTACCTTTTGTAAAACCAGATTGAGTGTCTATAATCAAGTTATTTTGTGATAGATGTAAATCAATTTTATCTCTTAGTATAGCCATCATCATTTTGTAAGAAACATTAGTGAGAGCTATGGGTCTTTAATTCTTTGACTGTTGGTTTTTTCACTTTAGGTATTAATCTTGTGTTAGAGGTCATCCAACTCTCCGGTACGTATTTTCACCATTTAATACATTATTTAAAGATTTTGTTATAGCATTTTTACAAATTTCACTGTTGCTTAAAATCTTATACAAGTCAGGTTTTATGGTGTTAGGACCTGCTGCTTTATTATTTTTAAGGCCTTTTAAGTATTTTGTTACATCATTATTTGTTATTGTTGGAGTGTCCATTATTTTTATGTTTTCGAACTTGTACACCAAGTCCATGTGTTCCTGTAGGTGTCTTGTGGTTGTGTATTCGTGGGTTATGTCGATAGTGCTTACTTCCGTGTAGTGCTTACTTACTCAATATATGTTGTAAGACAATGTAAGTGATTCCCTGGATTTACCCAACCTTACCTACAGCATCACCTGCATCTCCAGAGAGTCCCACATGGCGCAGTGAGTAGGAATAATATATAATTATCACTTAGTATGGCTACCGTGTTAATATTACTGAAAGTGCAATAAATATTTTCTAGCTGGTAGACGTAAACTGAAATATTTTGAGGTGATGATGATATTATTTTGACACGGTTATCAATGTTAGATAAACGCATATATTATAACAAATAATGTGCAACGTCACGACTTTATACCAAACCTGTGCAAACTCTGATTTGTTCTGTGATTACCAGCCCAGATCATGTATCCCCGAACCTCAAAGTCACGCGGTGAGACCTTATACAGAGTCTCGAGTGACGCGAGGTCTTACAAGTGTACAGTCACCAGCAATAGTTTTTTTACCCCCCACCCCCACCCCTAGCGAGAGTACCGTCGGAGTGTTATTGGGTAGGCCTGGTAATGCTTCATGGCGTTATGGTTATGAAGGGAGTAGTTTGTTGTGAACGGACGGTTATTGGAGTCCGCGTGACCCTCTCAACAATACAAAGAAACAGATCTCCTACTCGTATACTGAAATTCTCTGTTTTCAGGCTTAGTATGGAGGAATCGGCAGCCCTCCATTACACCCAAAATAATACGATACCCTTAAGAATGAGGGTGAATGAAGGGAGAGATTGACAGTAAGGATAAGTATAGATTGTCACGTTGGTTAACTGGAAGGCTACGTAATTACTCCTCCAAACTCTGCCACGAAACATATCCCCTAGTATAGCAGCATTGAGGTCATCTGTTTCTTGGTATAGATTGGAGAAATCGAAAGCACGAAGGAGAGAGAAGGAAAGGCGGGATAGTTGAGAAGAAATTTGACGAAGTAATATGCGAGTCCGTCATGGCATTAAAAAGATACTACATACAGTATAATATTATGGTACTGTCACGAGCACTAATAAGTATTCAGGGGCACATGTGCTTCGAATATCTAGAGACAGGAAATAAATGCACATTAAAATCTCCATTGGAATTATTTATTGGTGAAGTGGACTGTTCAAAGCTTCAACCATAGCTGTATACTTATTAGTGCTCGGGACTGTACTCGCGTGATCCATAATTTCTGACCATAGTGTGAGGTGCAGAAAAATTGGAATCGCCTGGTATTGCTCATTTTCCCACTAAGTGCACATATAGAGGCTGAGTTCAGTTGCAGGGTACAGTACCTACCGTTCGTCTCTGGTCAGGGATTACGTATTACGAGTGAATGTACTGTACACCAAAGTTCATTCCCTCTGCCAGCCACAACACGACTGAGTTCTGTGTGATATGAAGGACATAACACAACAGTTCGCCATCTATCCTCTCTTGCTTAGTCATTCGAACCACAGGCGACTCATTTATTATTGTGGCTGGCTGAGGGAATGTTTTTTTCTTCACCATAAATAGTACATTCACCTCATTCACCATACTAATTTCACGTAATTCACCTCATCTCATTCACCATACTCACCTCATTCAACATACTTACCTCATTCATTTCACTCACCATACTCACCTCATTTACCATACTCGCTTCATTCACTATCCTCACCTCACCTCATCCACCTCAAATCATCTCATCCACCTCGCTCACCGCACCTCATCCATCTCACCTCTTCCACCTTAACTCTCACACTATTATAAAGTACTGTGAACGTGCCATTGTTGATTAATCTGACCCTAATTAACTAATAACTCTATTATTTCTATCACTTTGTCTCGCTTGCTGGGTAGTGTAACTTTTGCTGGTGACTGACTGCTGTACTGTACATCGTACGTGTGGCAGCCAACCGACCTTATCACTAAAACATTCACTTCTTTAGTATTTATGTAAATAGTACTTTATAAAAATCTTTTCTATAGCACTGAAACTATATCTATATAGGTTTACCTCAAATATAGCGTACCTTAGCTTAGAATCTTATACTTATTCTCATAAAATTTCTACACTGTAATTTTTAAGTATGATGGTTTTAACCAGCTCTTGCATTCCACAACTGAGTTCTGCCAGATTTGAGGAATTTTTCCCAGATTTAGGGAAATCACAGTATCGGGCGTCACGGGTAAATTCATGTCTATATTTGGAGAATTTTCATATTATACGTGTTCCATAATTTATGCGTTCCACAAAACCAATGACTGGTTTCGATGTGTAAAACTTACAAGACATATTATGTTTTCTGATTGTTACTCGTTGCTTAGTTACTCTCATAAATACATATAGTTTTCTTTCACGCTACAAGATGCTTGTTACTGTACAACTCTGACCCCAGCCGACCTTGCTACGGTGTCCTGGATATCCTGTACTGTATTAATAAATTGTTACCGTGTACAATCGAGTCTGTTCACCTCAATAGTAACGCAACCCCATGTTGTTACAGGCCTTTCACACGTCCAATCTCCAATGAAAAGTGCTGCTGGTGGTGGACGGTGGCGGTGGTGTTATGACGTATAATGTGTCTCTGGGGAATTTCCTTAGTTTTTTGGAAATCATCATGTTGATGGGGAAATGGGGAATTCAGGTCCAGTTTTGGGGAATTTTCAAATGTGGCTTGGAATTTACTAAAAAAAACTACTGGATTTTTTTCATTGTGAAGCCGCATCTTTCCCTCAGTTTTGTAATCCTTCATATACATAACTCTAGCTGAAATGTCTACGGAAATAATAATTTTAAGATGTAAAGCTTATATCCACTGGTAGGAAACGGACAAGTGATAAATGTAGGGGATGTGTGAGGTCCTGCACGATCGAGACTTTAGTCACTACAGACACTACAGTACTATTACTGTCCGTGTCACCAAGCATTCTACTACTGCTGGGACATAATATTATAGAGTCCTTGGTGTCACTGAGGTGAGGTCGGTGACAGCATGGATGAACAGATTGACTTCCATCAGCAGGACCTTACAGATAATAAATTTATATTTTCTAATATTCACGAAAGATTTAGGATATAATTTTGATATATGGACTGGAAATGAGTGCTAATAAAAAATTAATTGATCCAGTGTTAATCGGCAGGAATATTATATAATAATTGGTTAGACAATCAATATGTGCTGAGCATCTTGTCTCGTGCTTGATAGTAACTATTGTAATAATATCTAACATACTGACCATTACCAACAACCTTATTATCAATACTACAAAGTGTAACGGTATTGTTATTCTAAGATATATATAACTCCAATTAAAAATATTTAGAACCTACACTTTTAAAAATAGGGAAATTTAGTCCAATTTGGGGGATTTTGTCACTCAGACTTGGGGAACTTTAAACCACTGCAACTGGCAGCACTGTACTCAGTCTGAAGACTCTGACTGTCTGAGACTCTCTGAGTCAGTCAGCCAGTCAGTAGTGTTTGTAACGGGAGTGAGAGAGAGGAGGTGCGATGGGAGAGCAGACGGACCAAACTCGCAATCAGGAGTCCATCACATCCCTACACCCACCCTGGAGGACCTTGACGCTGAAGGTGAAGCATTATATCTCTCTTTCTGTGTGTGTGTATGTGTGTGTACAGTCACGATCACTAGTAAGTATTCAGGTGTGCTTCAAATACCTAAAGACAGTAAATAAATCCTCAATAAGATCTCCATTGGAATTTTTTCGTTGGTGAATTGGACTGTTCAAAGCTTCAACCAAAGCTGTAGGTTATACTTATTAGTGCTCGTGACTGTACAGTACTCTTACTAATGCGGACAAAAATTTCTTTCCACTCGGAAGTGAGTAGTCTAGTTATCTCACTATGGTTTTCATGTACTCCTATGATGTTATTGATTTAATTTGAGTGTGACTTTATTGGAAGTTTGGAGCTTCTTCTTAATTATTATATTCCTAATGTGGAAAGAAACTTTTGTCCGCAATAGTACATACACCATAATATTATAGTACACCTCAGTATATGAGAAAGGACTCTTATGTATCACTGTGTTGAGAAATCATTAGCCCTTTCATCCATCTTAACATCCGATTACTTACTCTACCTTTGATTTTTAGCCTTTAGTAATGTGCGTTATGTGGCAGTCGATCAGATTTCTTTTCCAATCTTTTATGTACAGTACACAATCAACCCACTTAGCCCTCTCCTGTCACTATGTGGGAAAGAGAGAGAGAGAGAGTCTTGAAAGTTTGAATACGTAAGAGTACTTGTGTGTATGTTGTCACCATACTAAAGAACTGAAGTTTTAAATATCGTGGGTGGCATCCTTGTGTCTGCCGTCACCTAACCTGCAGGAGCTGGAACATGAGTACTCGCCTTCCCGTTGGTCTCACCGATACCCGGCGGACCAGGTGGTGGGGGAACACATCAATATCACCACCAAAGCCAGCCTCGTCGCCCGTAAAGCCGTCCAGTGCCAACTCAACGTACGCTACCATCAAGGGCCCCGGGCATTACTAGACGTGTATGGCGAGGATTTACCACACGGTCAGTTTATTACACTGCTAACTACTGCATGCATCTCTGGCTATTATGACGGTATTCTTAATTAATTAAGGGACCCTGTTATGTAGTCAGAAAATAAGAGGCAAATGAGTCCTTCAAATATTGCTACGAAACACCACCTATGAGGAAGAATCTTGTTTCGTTGTATAGTCAGGGGGAATCAGAAGATTCCAATTTTCATACGAACACAGGGTCCTTAATTAAGGAAGGGGGGGGGGGAGTATGGTCACAAGAATTCGTACACACGCTGTAAATTTTGAGGGCTCAAAAAAAAATGTTGGACCAAAGTATTTCAAGACCACACTATACTTTGAATGATATTTTGTGATTACCGAGTCACTTGGTAAACTATTCCCAACAGCTTCTGGCTAGCACAGTGGTAGAGTCTGCGGCTGCAGTTTCTGTGGTCCAGCGCAAAATCCAGATACACCTGGATCTTGCTCCAGAGTTCGATCCTTGCTCGGGACACGATAAAAATCTTTCACTGATGCCAGAGGTTACCACCCCTGTGAGCAGGGGGTGTGGGGTTTGAGTCGGCTGTCCGAGGTCTTCCTGCTTACGCAGTCATAGCCGAAGCTGACTCGGGTCTCAGGTGGGTGGAGAGGTCTTTGGGCCACTCATCATCCTTGTGATGCGTGCTATAGTTGTGTTTCATACAGTTTAGTGTGTGCTACACTCTGTTCTGTTGGCAGACCTTTAACCTTTGACTTTTATTTCAAACCAAAGATAATTACCTCTTTTATCAAGTAGAAATTCTTATGGCCAACCATATATTGTTGGTAAATCTGGAGCCACAGATTCCTCCAAACTATTTCAGGCAACAGGCTATTGTTTTTTGTGTTAATCTGGTCCTGTTTCCTGGCATACTTTGTAGGAATCAAGGCGCTCTAATGAATCAAAAGTAAGAATATGTTTAATACACTTTTGGTACTTTGGAGCACCTTGCTTCCTCCAAAGTATGCCAGGAAACAGGGCTAGATTATCAAAATTAATGGTAGCCTGTTGCTTGGAATACTTTGGAGGAATCAATTGCTCCAGATTTACCAACACTGTACTGTCCCCTTACGGAAGCCTTCTCTTGTGGTTTAATGGGAGGGTTATGTAATCCTCCAAGTCATGTCGGGAAACAGACATGTGCCTCATTATACGTGCAGGGATTCTGTTTTGTATCATAGGTAGGAGGAATCATTAACCCTCTATTTCGGCCAAAACAGAAGGCCTCCTTTAATAACTTGTCTTCGTTCATTTTTACTGCTGCTAACTGAACTCTACACTTACTGTGACCCCTCTCCTGTCCCCTCCTCTCAAACCCCCCAGACAGCCCCGTGTTTGTGTACGTCCATGGTGGCTTTTGGCAGTGGAAGGAAGGTGGTAAGGACATCTCCAACTCCATGGTAACCAACCTCCACAGCCAGGGCATCGTCACTGTGGTCCTCCAGTACGACATCGCACCTCAAGGTATTCCATTCAGGTCAGGTCAGGTCTTCATAGTCAGGTGAAACACAGATCTTCAGTAGGTCAGTATGCATGTGAAGTCGGGTGAAGCACAGATCATCAATAGGTCAGTCAGGTCAGATCTATGTATTGTGGTGAAGCACAGATCATCAATACTCAGAACTCAAGTCAAACATTATATAGCACCACAAAGACAGTCTGTATCCGAGTCAGGTTTGGTCAGGTCAGGTCTAGTCATGCGAAGCATAGATATTTTTTCAGTATGCAAGTCCGGGCAGATCTGGTCAATCAAGTCAGTAATCAGCTCCAAGAAAGAGCTTTTACGATCTCTCTGTCTTGGTCAGGCCAGGATAGGTTAGCTTGGGTCAAGATACTATCGAGAGTGTTCCCTCATAGTAGGTGTATAAATAAATGTGTGTTGGTGTCAATAAATGTGTGTTGGTGTCAATAAGTGTGTGTTGGTGTCAAGGTCCAGATAAAGATGATGTCGGGCAGCCAACGAGTTGATGACGTCTGCTGAACCACACACAATGTCCCCAAAACCCTGCCTTTGCTCGACTTAATAGCATTATTTTCTCTCTATTGTCATTGTACAATGTATTCCAGAGATTATATCTGTGTTGTTTGACAGGGTTAAAAGTGGATGTAAAATAAACACATAACCTTTAGTTCTTAAATTTAGATAAATGTACAATTATATCACATAACTTTTACATAGCAAACACAAAACTAAGATATTCCTCACGTGCACATAACGTCCTCTACTATATCTACTTAGTGAGCTTCATAATTTTCCTCTTTATTTGGATCTTGGTTGGTGTGTACAGTGGGGATTGGTGAGATGGTGGAGCAGGTGAGACAAGGCGTGTTGTGGGCGTGTAAGCTGGCTGCAGAGCGTGGTAGTGTGGGAGTGGTACTTGCTGGTTGGTCCGCTGGGGGTCAACTCGTCACCCAGGTAACACACACATTTTCTCTCTCTCAACAAGCAAAGGTGACCACCGTACACTGTCTTTCACTTAATAATAATAACATAGAAATGGCTAAGGATAAGTGACGACCGCCCACATCTACTTTGACTAAGAGTCGCTCCTCCGTGTATGTTTATCACTGTCATCCATCCTTTGTCCTGCATGCCAGCCTGGACAGAATCTTCCCATTGACCACCCCACCACCGACACAACCACCCATTATTAGAACAAGTTATATTATATTTACCCAGCTCCAACAAGGCTCTCTCTCGCCCCCCCCCCCCCTCCCCCGTATGCATTCCTTTGACATTTTAATGCTTTCTTTAAGAGACGTAATGCCCCAAAAGGCCTGATGGTAGTTCTTATATTGTAATAATAATGTGACGATGAAGAAACATTGAAAACTGTATCTATAGTATTGTTTAGAATACAATATTTAGGGGAATGGTAATGGATTATTTTGTGTATTTTCGCAAGATTACAATATGATATATGTACACTGCTTTGTTATACTGTACATGTATACTCTCCTGGTTCAGGTTGTGTCGCAGTTCGGGGGGAAAGGAGGGACCGACTTGGACCTGGTACGTGGCGTCGTCTCACTTTCAGGCATTTTCGACTTAAGGCCTCTCGTGTCTACCTACGTCAATGAGCCTCTTCACCTCACCGAGTAAGTATTAGTGAAGGGAGAGTGGAGGAAGGTAGGGAAAAGAGGGTGAGTGAATGGTGAAGAGAGAGTGGAGGAAGGTAGGGAAAAGAGGGTAAGTAGAGTAAGTAAGTAGTTAAGGTAGGGAAAAGAGTGAGTGATATTATAGGTTTGGGAGGAAGGGAAGAGAAGGTGGTACAGGTCATCTCCAACTGCAAATATCCAAGACAAATTAGCACTTATACCAATCGTGTTTCTATCCAAGAATATGTTTCCTTTCACATCACAACCCATTGCACTACTCGAAAAAAAAAGGATTTCTGGAGATTAGGAAGCTCGGTTATATCCCAAACCACTTCCCTGTTTATTTAACTTCTTCAGAATTTCTTTCTATCAGAGTACCTCCTTGGAATATATCTTGTCATCGAAATGGTGGGGACCTGTCTCGCCTTTAATGACACATTCACCTCCTCCATCTTAATGGCTTTACAGCATCCTTCAGATTGTCTTCCATATTCTCCTTCATTATATTGAGTTGGCCGTGTTGATGTTTTCTTGGTATTGTCTCGCTGTCGCCTTACCATATTGATACATTTTACTCATTGTATCGGTTTATTAACCTGAAATTTAAATTTACCTGGAGTAATTCGAACACTTTTTTTTTCAAGAAATATGATTTCCTTTGTCACCCAATGTACTGTATATTATTATTATTGTTTCATTGTTGCTACTATGATTGTCACCAAATGGGTGTAATAAAATCATCAAATCAAATCATCCTTATGATAATTACCTAGATTGGTCTCTTCCTCCTTCAGATCCACGGCGTGGAGTTTGTCGCCGCTGAGTTGGGTGGATCGCCTGAGGTCAG
Source organism: Petrolisthes cinctipes (assembly GCA_033782935.1). NCBI lineage: Eukaryota > Metazoa > Arthropoda > Malacostraca > Decapoda > Porcellanidae > Petrolisthes > Petrolisthes cinctipes. The sequence continues at coordinate 79,309 of JAWQEG010003857.1, read as the reverse complement.
CCTGGGTCAGCAGGGGACTAGCACTCCTTCCCTTGGTCGGTCAGCAGGAGTCCAACGAGTTCAAGAGGCAAGCAAGAGAGTATGCCAAGGTCAGTTATATACTTAGTCATAATTATATTGTTGGATACATACAGTACACATACAGTAGCTCCCTGAACGGTGATGATGCCTGGAAGTTACAGGATTTTGTTTACCTTTATCAGGGTGTTTACTGTTTGGTAATGTAACACTTTTAGGAGAATTATAATGAAGTAGAAAAATTAACTTTGCGCTGGTGATTGATTCCCCTTCCTTCCTTCCTGGCTGACTGACTGACTGTGGGTTGTGTTGTCTTTGTTAAAGAGTCCCGCCCACCCTGACCGGCCAAATACACTGCCCTCGAGAATAAAGACTGTTTAAACAAGAACAATTATTTTGGTATTGATGATTGCGTGGTACCGGTACGATGGCCGTACTGGTCAAGGTAAATATAGCTACGTTATATTTACCTTGGTACTGGTATAATTGCCTGATGAAGTTCGTTAAGCCCAGATTGTGTGTATTTTCTAGTCACATGAAAGATATGTAATGTAATATTGGCACAATTAAATGAGTGTTGATTATATTGGAAATATTGAACATAGCATATAACATATCATAGTTTACATTATTACAATATCTGTGGCCCTCTCCTGCACCCTGTCACTGGCTGTCACGTCTTAACCAATTTCGTCAGACAACTGTACCACACCAACAACAACAACGACTGTACCACACCATCGTCAACACCATGAAGGTTTTTGCATCACCCCAAGATTATTCTTACACGTACTGGTTGTATTTCAGAATGATCTGAGACGGTTTTATAGGCGGCCAGAGTCAATAGCCTATATAAACACCCGCATCAACAACAAATAAAATAAAACTATTGTGACTTATGATAAGAATTATTTTTAGAATAATGGCGACTAAAAAATCTACTGAACTACGTAGTGGTGAATTTCTACAGAGACGAATGACAGATTTTTTTTTAACAGCGTAGTGACGGTGACTGCAAAACTTGATATATTTTGATGTTACTTGTCTGCTGACCGTATTGACACAAACTATTTTTCAGACTCTTGACTGCAAATTCTTGGCACTTCTTGATACTAATAGCGATTATAAAGAGTAAGAAAAAAGATCATGCTTATCCAGAAACAGTTAAGTACCGTTTACCGCAATGGATACAGAGACTGGGAGGAGGGACAACAAACACAAAGGAATGAGAAGGATATGAGGGACTACTGAAGGGAAATTATTGTGTGGAGAAATAATTTTATTATCAGTTGGTCCAGCTTCATACCAATACTATTACCCCATTAACTGTGATTCCTTCTTGCATCACTTCACACTTTGACTTAAGGGGATAGTATAATGTTGGTAAATGTGGAGCAACTAATTCCTCCAAACTATTCCAGGTAATAGTCCACCATTATTATCGTTAATCTGGTCCTGTTTCCTGGCATTCTTTGAAGGAATGAAGGAGCTCTATTGTACCAAATGAGTAATATTACCTCCTTAACACCGCCCCCCTACACCCACCCCTTCAGGCCTGGCAGGAGGTGGGGCTGGAGGCAGAGGAAGTGAAGGTACTGGAGGGCATCGACCACTTCTCCATCATCGAGGACATGGCGGTATCAGAGTCACCAGTCATCAGTCACATCATCGCCTTCATCAGCGCCTGCACCAGGAGGAATAAGTCCGTGGATGGTGGTGCCAAGGAGGAGAAATGCTGACAGTCCCTCTTGGTTACTGTTGGGAGGAGGAGGAGGAGAAATGGGTGGAGCTTGTTTCTTTCACTTAGGCCTGTTGCTTTTTGGTGGTTGGTAATGTAATGGTCCGTATACAGTCGCGAAAACATGAAACAGAACAGACTCACTTCAAACGGGTCCCTTGTCAAACACAGAATAGGACGAGTCGCCTCTGTATACACACAAGATATCACCCCACCATGTGTTCAATGAGGGGCCCCGTTTCAGGTGTGTCTGTTTCATAAGTCCGCAGCTGTACACTCGTGATACGTAATTTCTGACCAAAGACGAACGGCAGGCACCACACACACAAGCTGCATTCGAACTCACACTCTGGTCAGAAATTATGTATCACGAGTGTACATGTATCTTTGTTTAGAGACCCGTGATGGTGTCAGGATATTATAATAAGCTGATGATTCTCCCAAACTCTGAGGGCCGTGTGTATGCAAGAATATCCATCCACGCACGGTGTTGACGACGGCTGTGTAATGTGCCAAGGGAGCCATCGTACATATACCAAGCGGTCATCAACACCATGTAGGAGTGCTCTTGCTTACACACACACACACACACACACAAGAAGTCTATGACATAATTACTAAGGAATTGTATTTCTTTTCACTGCAGTAGGTATTAGTTTCCTTATCAATTAATGCTATTGTACAGTCGGTCTCAGTAATTCGTACACAGAGCATTAATTAAAAGGGGTCTTTATTCTGCACAAATTGTAGGCATTGTTCTTTTGACTGATTCTATATATATATATATTAAGGGACCCTGTGATGTAGTCAGATAATTGGAGGTACTGTACATGAGTCCTTCAGTTATTGCCACGAAACACCACCTACATAGAAGGAGTTTGTTTCGTGGCAAAGTGAGGAGGAATAAGAAGCCTCCAATTCTCATCCACCATCACAGGGTCCATAAACAAATGATATTACTAAAAAAAGTTAGGTGTTTGGAAATTAATGTACTAAAATATTCTACTTGTTACGAACCCTTGATATCACAGTGGTGTATACGAATTCCTGACACCGATTGTACACTCGCAATCCAAAATGTGTATCCAGGCTTGCTTCGAATAGCATGATCGAGTATTTAGTGAGCTCAAGTAAATATAAAGCAGGATAAGCTTTGTAATTGGTTCACTAGTATGTCAAATGATTCGAAACTTCAACAAGACTTGGTTGGTACAAATTTTGGATTGCGAGTAGTACGTATAAATTTCGAGTAATTGTTGTTGGCTGTATGGTATGACCTTCTGTATTATAAGTTTATAGACCACAGTGTACCATTTATATATCCTTTTTAACTACACACGCTTCTCATTATGGAACCACATTAGGACACATGCACACAGTATTCATTTATTTACTTATTTATTTATCATTTACTTTTATGTGTTATTTATTTATTTACTAATTTATTATATATTTATCATTCATTTTTTTATAATTTATTTTTGTCTATAATTATTTATTAATTTATTTATTATGTATTATTTATTTTTGTATTTATTTATTTATTTATTTATTATACATTTATTATTTCTTTATTTATGTATTACTTTTTCATTAATATATGACTGTATATATCAATTTATTATGGTTGAGGGTAAATATTATGTCCAGAGCCAGTACTGGAAACAGAGGCAATCTTTTAAGCGACCCCGTGATGTTGTCAGATAATTGGAGGTTAGTGAGTCCTTCAAATATTGCCACGAAACACCACCTACATTGAAGGAGCTTGTTTCGTGGCATATACAGTAGTCAGGAGGAATCAGAAGCCACCAAGTCTCATACACGATCACAGGATCCTTAATATGGGGTGTGGACATTAAAAAAAATATACTAACTACAGTATGGTTCATAATGTGTGTGTGTGTGTGTGTGTGTTGATGGTGTCTTCTATTTTTATATTAGAACTCAGCCCTGGGTTAACTTAAGGGAAGAACCTCTTTTTTGGTCTATTCCTTCCAACTATGCCAGAGAAAGAAGAAATAAGACAGAGAGGTGAATGGAAGCAGTTCAGGGATAACAACATATTGGATGAGGAGAGAGAGAGAGAGAGTGTGTGTGTGTGTGTGTGTGTGTGGGTGGACAAGACGGAGGTGATGGCCACAGGCAAACCAACTAGAAAGATTCGATCGGGGAGACAGACCACGTGTCACCGAAGATGCTCAGGTCTACAAAATTCAAGGGGAAGTACAGACAGAATTTCCAGTGTCGCATGAAACGTACAGAAGAAGAAGGAAAGAGAGGAGTAGTGTATATATGATAGCGTGGAGGTGGATGGATGGAGACACACTGATAGGAGATAAAGGCAGGTTTGTTATCTGGGAGACATTCTACAGTAGACTGATGCAGGTGTAGAGAGGGATAGTGGTGAGAGAACAAGAGTGGCATCAGCATGGTTAATTAAAATAAAAGTCGATACCACTGAGATACAGAGGGAAAATTTATGAGGCCTGTATTAGATCAGACTTGATTTATTGTGTGGAAACGTGGGCACTATTCATACACACACACACACACACACACACACACACACACACACACAATTCGATAACTGATACAAGTGGATAGAGATGCGAGAATTGCAACAGATGTGATCATCCAACTACAAGTGTGACAGTAAATCATCACAACTGTTTAGAAGCGTTCATTAAATTCGTGAGGGTAATTATTTGGATGACTACTAAACCACTATTAAATGACTAATAACTATTGTACCATACAAACCTTTACATCATATCGAACTCCACGTTGGACGAGACTGGTACAGATGCGGACATATAAAACAGGCACACTTCAAACGGGCCCCTTATCAAACATAGAATAGGACACGTCGCCTCTATACACAAAACATCTCATCCTACCGTACAGTGTGTCTGTTTCATATGGTCGCAACTGTACATGTAATCCTTCCATCTCTGTTTCGGGTGTGTCTGTTTCATATGGGCGCAACTGTACATGTAATCCTTCCATCTCTGTTTCGGGTGTGTCTGTTTCATATGGTCGTAACTGTATATGTAATCCTTCCATCTCCGTCCCCTTCAGTCTTACCTATGTCAACTTCATTACCTTTCCTTATCAACCAATATCATCCTTGTTCAGAAGATTAGTGCTTTAAACTGCGTCTAATCCTCCCACTTTAAACTTTGCTTCCTAATGCTGTCTCATCTTTCTATAATTATGAAGCTTTCTGATTTATTCCTAATGTAGTGTAACATTCTAAGCCGTCATAATTCTCAAATCAATATTTCTGATCGTCGGTACAGTTTTTGTCAATGCAGCTATTATCAATAATCTAACCTTTCTTTTATTTTCCCTGTCATCCTCAAATTGGGAAATTGGTGAAAAATTAGTGTTGTGGTAGATATATAAAAAATACCCTTAATATAATTATCTCTTATTGATTCACTACAGCCTCTCTCTCTTTCTCTTACACTGGACATCATCAACATCATCAGGTATATTCTTAATTAACATGACTACAAAACATATAAACATTAGTGCATTTACATCCATTCATTAAGCTTGGTGAACCAGACCTCCAGATGAATATCAAGTGAATGGTCTTGCTCATCCAGTGCCTGTGCTCATCCAGTGATCTGTTGTGGGCCGGTATTCACAAAACATATCAGAATTCGCACTTGTTCGTATGTATGCACTACTAACCTCACCATAATGTTTCGGGCTCATTTCGAAGTAGTAAATGGTTTTGCTTTTCTATTAGTATGAGCTTACATTATGACTTCGAAGCAGTGTCGGGTCCCATGAATGAACGCTGACGAAGAAAATTTTAGCTTTTGTGAATACGGTGTTGAATTTTCTGATCTGGCAGGAGAGAGAGAGAGAGAGAGAGAGAGGAAGCAATACTCACTTCTAAAACACTAATCTTCCACTTGCTTGACCACTACCTTTATATAACCTTGCCTATACGTGTTGTTCACTATTCAAGCCAGGGTTTCCCCACACCCAGACACTATCATCACCTTATTACAATAGTATGTTGTGTTTTGTTGCTGATGTTACTAATGACTAAATAAAGAAAATAGATGACAGCTAGAGAAATAAAATAGTTAGGTAAATGAATATATCAAATTGCTAATATATGGAATGGTTGATTGCTAAATATATAAGAAAAATTACTAAATTAACAGGAATAGGTAATTGACAAATAAATAGAATAGTGGATGTTAAACATTGCTAAATAAAGGCAGATTTGATCTCCCAAGGGTTAGTATGTCACACAACAGGGAATCTGGAGTTGATGTTGGTAAATGTCCTCAATTGATATCATTTCACTGCAACTGAATACCTGGATGGATGTGGGAAAACCCTGGCTCGAGGAAGAGACAAGCGAGGTTATATAAAGGTAGAGGTCATGTAGCCGGAAGATTAGTGTATCATAGGACGCTGGCAAGTGAGTACTGCTGCATTTCTCTCTTTCTCTCTCTCTCTCTCTCTCTGTCAATAGGTTCTCCCCACTACAGTCCTTGGGTTTCGAACCGAGTAAATGAATCTCTGAGCCATTATTTTGAGGTCGACTATGACATACGTGTACGGTACAGTGCCTCCTACAAGTGTAACAATAATTATGTGGCCAACAAATTGAAAAGCCAGCGATGGAATGTGAAACACGACCGAGACCTTGTGACATATGTTGGTAGCCCTGAAGAAAGATCCCAGTTGTTGATATATTATTATTATTATTATTAGCTTTGTGGATGAGGGGACAGTGCAGAGATTTACCATAAATATTTCGACTCGTGATGGTATGCTGTACAAAATGTGAAGAAATAATTTACATAGACAGTCCTACCAAATGTAAAGAGAGAGCTGCTGTGGATCCGTGCTGCATTGTTTGTACTGGAGATGACACTGTAAGTAACTGACGGTGTATAGAATGATTGATTGATTAATATTAGAAGACCGTAACAGCGAGGTCATATAGCGCCAGTGTATATAATATTACTGGAGCATCCCATAGCATTTCTAGGTGTATGATGAATGTCAAAAACGGTATTTATTCACAAAGTATCTCAGCGTTCCTATTGTTCGTATGTTGTCAATTTTGTCTGACATCGACATAATGTTTCGGACACATTTTGAAGCAGAGGATGATTTTCCTCCTCTTGAAGTACGAGTTTATAATTTATTTTGATTCCTAAGCAGTGCCAGGTTCTATCTATTGTCCTTGCCATTGATTAATGCTTACGAATGAAATATTAGCTTAGGAATGAACTTTATGAATGAAGTTTAATCTGTGACTGGCGACTCTCAAACAAGCAGCACGTGTAGTACAAACGATGTCAGCTGAGGACATTTTCACACTCTGCTCAAGGGAAAGCTGGCATAGTCTGTAGAACCTGTATTTAGAGAAACTACATTATCAGAGAACGATACCAGACGAAGTGAAAGTGAATAGGAGTAGGAGGAGGAAGAGAAGGAGAAGGAAATAGGACTGGAGGAGGAAGGAGAAGGTGAGAGGGCATAAGTTAATTTTTTTTGTATAACTTAGTGTCGACATTTAGGCTACGAACATTTGGACACTTCCCAAACACTGACTGAAACGACCCAACACGGTACACGCTTTTATCCTCTTCGTATTTCGTTTAGTTCAAGTATAGGAAGAATGTTGGGTGTAAAATGTGCTTTGTTTTGTTTTCAGAGCATTTCCAGATCTTTTTATTATTACTATTATTATTATTACTATTATTATTATTACTATTATTATTATTAGTAGTAGTAGTAGTACTAGTAGTAATATTAATAATATTATTTTTATCATCATTTTAAAGTATACCTATTCTCTCTCGTGTAAGGTTTGGGATTACACACACATACACACACACAAACAACATCGTACGTCCTTCTAGTTTCACGGTAGACAGGGATGGCAAATGAGTTCCTCAAGAACAACTTTCACACCAGAGAGAGAGAGAGAGAGAGAGAGAGAGAGAGAGAGAGAGAGAGAGAGAGAGAGAGAGAATGTGTACAATTATGAAAAACAAAAAGTAGAAGTATCTTATGTTTTAAATGAGTTACTCTCATACTGGAGTATATTATAATTGTTGTTCCTCAAAGTCATGTTAAAAACTGTAATTATAACTACTGGAAATCTTACATATACTGGACAGACCCTTGCTTCAGTATTATTAAGGGGATAGTATAACTGGAGTGCCTTGATTCCTCCAAAGTATGCCAGGAAACAGAACCAACAGATGAACATAAATAATGGTATTCTGTTGCTTGGAATAGTTTGGAGGAATCATTTGCTCCACATTTACCAACACTATACTACCCCTTTAATGTATGTAGCATCTGGCCTAATGTGTATCGGTTCTTTTTCACCCACATATTTTATTACGTATATATATTAGCGTCAGTTTAGGGCATTAATATCTTGCCTTATTTGTATCAGTTCCGTTTCACTTACTAGATAGTTTAGGTAGGTAATTTAGTGTGAGTATATGGCATTATCTTTTGTCCTACTTTGTATTTAAAAACTTTAATCACACATAAATGATTTTAGGTTGGTATCCTAGCGTCAGTACAGGGCATTAATATCTATCTTAATTATTTTGTATCTGTCTTATTTTTCCACACATAAACTAACACACTACACACCACACACTCTTTTAATATCAATGGGACATATCAGTCTAACCTCGTATTGGCCCCTGGAGATAGGCCAGCACATGGCCAGCAACTCTCCTCAGTCGAAACCCACCGGTAATGACTCCTTGAGATGCCCTGAACCATGACCTCAGTAACTTTTCATTAATTTCTGCAACATTCGTGGCCTTTCTTCTAACTTCCCATCTGTGCAACATCTCTTTTCAGCTAAACCTCACCTTTTCTTTATCACTGAAACTGAGTCGGGTTTCTGCAGCAACCCATTCTCTGTCTCGTCTTACTTTCTCTATTATAATTTTCGTGCCAAAGGTAAATGCTGTGTATACTCACGCAACGACCTCACTTACACTTGTGTTCAAGAATTTGATTGTTCTGAAATTTTCTGAATTTTTCTCAAACACTAATGACTGTCCTAAATTCTTTGACAATCTTACTTCAAAAGTGAAACGCATTCTATCCCAATCTCCTCCCTCAGAAATTTCCAGTCCCGGATATAAGGGATCACTCCACACTATTGAATAAATTATGGAAGACAGCTCTGCACACAACCACACTCACCAACAACACAATATAAATACTTTAAGAGGCCTCTGGGAAATCTCAGTCCAGGAGTTCTTCTCTCAAATATCACAAAAGACGTCAGGTATATACTTTATTATGCGCTCTTACTTGAACTGATATATCACAGTGTTTACTTTATATGGTGACTTGCCTGGCGGGCTCTCTACTTTTGTGTGTGACTGCAAGTGGTCTTAGGAAAGAAAGAGAGAGAGCAAAAATAAAAAAACCGCTTATTTTCCTAGACATGGACATGCACGATATTACACATTTTATTTCTATTCTAATGTCGATAATGAAATGTCTGATTCTGACTCACGTAGGGACTTTTGGGGAGGGAGTGGGAGAGGAGAATATCTATTGATGGATTTCTTGCACTCTAAAAAGTACTTAATGGCCTCAAACATTTATATAACATCGGTGGTACAGTAGATAACTCGTGAAGTGGTACTCGGCAACAGTAATAATGTCAGAGGGACGGAAGATCAGCTGGATGCTTGTGCAACTCGGTAGTCTCACTCGTCATGAATATTAAAACATTACGGTGGTAATTCTTTTTTGGTACATTGGAGTGCCTTGATTCCTCCAAAGTATGCTAGGAAACAGGACCAGAAGAGCAAAAATAATGGTGTTCTGTTGCTTGGAATAGTTTGGAGGATTCAGTTGCTCCAGATTTACCAACACAAAACTTCCCCCTTAAATTAGTATAGGAATGGACGGAGGGGAGGGTAAAGGGAAGGAAGAGAGGACATCACACACTACTTATACTGGTCCTGGAATAGGTAGAGGAAAAAGGAGGACATAAGAGGGAAGGTTATAATAAGCGAGAGAGGAAGAGGTGCATGGGATGGAGGGAAGGAAAGTTATTATACACGAGATATATAGGAAGAAACAAAAGGAACAGGAAGGAAGGAAGGAAGGAAAGTATTAAAAGAGATATAGGAAGAAGCATGTGAAAGAGGAAGGACGTAAGGAAAGAAAAAAAAGGACATAAGAGATAAAGAAAGGAAGGAAGGATGGAACAAAGGAAGAAATATGACCAAAGAAATATAGGAAGAAGCAAACGAAAGAGGAAGGAAGAGAAAAAGGAATACAAAAGAGGACCACAAGAGATTAAAAATGAAAAGGAATAAAGGAACGGGAAGGAAGTAAAATGACCAAAAGAAATATAGGAAGAAGCAAACGGAAGAGGAAGGACGAAAGGAGAACAAACGAGATGGAAGATGAGATAAAAACTCGTCTAACTTGTTGTTCCTCCCCCCATCAACCTTGAATGTGTGTGTGTGTGTGTGTGTGTTACTAGTGGAACAATAATTATACGTGTGTGTGTGTGTGTGTGTGTGTGTGTAAGTGGTCGATACAGTACTAGTGAAATAATATTGATATGTATGTGTTTGTGTGTGTGTGTAAGTGGTCGATACAGTACTAGTGAAATAATATTGATATGTATGTGTTTGTGTGTGGGTGTGGGTGTTATAAGTAGCCTGTACTAATGACACAATATTGCTATTATGTTAGTGGTGAGTGTGTAGGAGGGAAAGTGCAATAACGTGGAGAGTTTGAATGCATGAGTGTGTGTGTTTATGCTAGTGTGTGTAGGAGGGAAAGTGCTATACCGAGAATACTTACACATTATGATTATGAAGCAACATAAATGATTTAATTACATTCTTAGAGCTTGGCAAGGTCAAATGTTGGAAGCTGCACGGGAGTTAGCAGTCACCATAAGCAATTTGGTGTGCGTGTATGTGTATGTGTGTGTGTAAGAGAATAGCCATGACTACACTGCATGGGACTGACTGGTTTCACACGTCATCACACACACCACTCACTCTCTTCATGACCTTCAGACTTGGAGAACACGCAGATTCTTCCTTCATTCACACATTTACTTACAGTGCTGATATAATCATTGACACAAGCTTTATGATTATGTCACGTGAGATCTTAATTTCACCAAGCACAAGCAAGCAATTTAATATAGGGGTTTGTGATCTTGGCAACGAATTGAAGGCCACTGATTTCTCCGGTGTGAAAAAAAATATATAAATGAATACAAACACATTTATATATATATATATATAGATAAGATAAATGGAGCAGAAATCCGCCTCGATCTTACCTTCCTGCGAGGTCCGAGTATAAACGACACCAATTTAAATCTGTAGGTGGTATTGTCTCGTCTATATCTGTATGGGAACCTGGATTACGAGTTTAAGGGACCCTGTGATGTAGTCAGAAAAATTGAAGGTAAATGAGTCCTTCAATTATTGCCACGAAACAACACCTATGGAAGGAGCTTGTTTTATCGTATAGACAGGAGGAATCTGAAGACTCCAGTTCTCATACACAATCACAGGGTCCTTGAAAATAATGGGGGGTTCGTCTCTCCTCTATGGGTCAAGTGAGTGTGTTGGGGGCGACTGATTCTTTCAATTAAGTATCCTGTGATCGTGTAAGAGACTTGGTGGCTTCTGATTCCTCCTGCCCATGCCACGAAACAAGCTCTTTCCATATAATTGGTGTTTTGTGGCATTACCTGAAGGACTCATTTACCTCCAATTTTCTGACTAGATCACAAGGTACCTTAACCTATGCCATGCAGAAAACAGGTCACTTTGATATAAGAGTCAAGAGTCTGTTTTGTAGTTTATATATAATTTGGAGGAATCAGTTACATAGACCTTCGATTCCAAGACATAATTATCGTCGTTAGCCTCGTGTCTGGTTGGTTTTTTGTACAGGATAAAATTTACAGCCGATAATTATGTTACCGGAGAGCGGGGGGGGGGGGGGGGGGGTTACTCTTTGTGTTTTTGTTTTGTGTAGCCGAGGATAAATGTTCAGGGACTCTATTTAAGGACCCTGTGATCGTGTATGGGAAATGTAGGCTTCTGCTTCCACCTATCTATCCCACGAAACATATTCCATATTTAAATTGATGATGTTTCGTGGCAATAGGTGAAGGACTCGTTTACCTCCAATTTTCTGACTACATCACAAGAACGTCCCTTAACTGGTTTATACTTGCCATGTACAGTACTTAACATTTGGGTACGAGCCAAGGAAGAACTAAGCATCTAGGTGTATATAACCTTTTGATAGCAGCTGTGGACATTTACAAGGACAAGACATGCCCAAGGGGGCTGACTTTATTTTCTGTGAATATTAGCCATCCTCCACAGGGCTAGAATAAAGATTGTTGTAGGATCTGGTCACTTTCTAGTGGATTTGACGAGATGTGCCCACATGGATTAAAAATGCACGTGAGGTGTACTGCAACGGAGACCAAGTACTGCCAAGTACAGTATTCTTCCTTTTCCTTTATAATAATAGTATTGTTTAGGAAGTGTGTCAGAGGAAAAACAATATTGTCGAAAAATTTGGTAGCAACCATAACATGCATAATTAAATGAGCCAGTAGCTTTCAAAGGAAGAAAATGAAGTATATGGTATTACAGGTTTTTTTAAATACCACATGATATTATCCCAAAAAAATTCTGCGTTTAGTTTAATCGTACACAGTGCGATTTCTCTAATTCCAGTGAGATCGGAGGCCAAACTCCCGTGAATTTATCAATAATCAATGACAGACTCATTTTGATGTATCTTCACAAGATAATTGGTTCATTATGAAATCAATTCGGGACTAACTGGCGGTAGAGCCAGGTAAAAAAAAAAAAAAAAAAAAAAAAAAAAAAACATTAAATATCGATAAACATTACCATTACATTGGTAAGAATGAGATTGAAATGTGGATTGGTTTGTCCATAGCTTTTACCTGGCGTTACCCAAGACAGAAACACTCGATCGAATGTCTTCCTTTTTATATACAGGGTGTATCGCGACGTATATCATTAAATTACACCAGAGATATAAAATATAATTTTGAGTATATTTTGTTCTATAAAGTATGCTGAGTGTAATCTCAGTAAAGTGCAATGAATACTGATAAAAACTATTGTAACTTGTGTTGTCAAATGGCGGTGAGCATCGGAGGGAGTGGTAGCCTAATATGTTTTTCGGACCAAAGAGGCCTTATTTATTTCATCTTAATAAGTTTTCTCATTATTGCAATATTTATATGATGTTCTATAACGTACATTGAATCATATTTTCAATGCAGCGGGATAATAATATACGTCGCGATACACCCTGTATATATATATATATATATATATAATATATATATATATATATTCCGACACTGGACATAGGCTTCATCAAGCCCGTTACCGTGGCCCAAGTCAACTGCTACACACACACGTCATGACTTCCGAACTGGTACCCAGTCACAGAGAGATGGAAGTGAGGGTAATTCCCAAATATTGCAACTGATATGGTACCAGCGAGGGTGTTTTACGACGTTCAGTGGCCTTATAGTTAACCTAGTGTCTGAAACTCGATTTGGAAGAATAAATATTCTCAGCCCCTCATCTGAGAGGATTCGATCTCCCGAAAAATAGGTAACGAGACCTGCTCACTAACCACTCAGCCACCTACTTTGTTTATATAACGGTTCCCTCTATCAATTAGTATCTTGCTCTCCCATTTTACACTCTATTCTACATTATGTTATAGTTCTATTAATGGGACGTATAGTGGTGGTTGGTTAGTCATTCATAGTTTCATTTATTTACAGAATGGGAGCGCTACGAGTTGTTGTTGTATTGGTGGTGATGGTGGCGATGGTGACGCATGCACAGGCTCCAACCCAAGAGGTGAGTTCAGGGACAGTTGACAAGAACAACACCATTATGGAGGGGAGTCTGGGAATGTTTCCGAATCTAGGTCTCTATTATTATTATTATTATTATTATTATTATTAAGGGAAATGTGGGAAATGAAGTAGGATAGTACGAAACTATTGTGGACGAACAGATAGGTAAAGAGAGTTAGTTAGTGGGGTATTAATTAAGCAAGGTAGTGAATAGGTCTTTGAACCGTGTGAAGCAGAAATCTGGAATAAAAAATACGATTCACAATTAACTGTATTTACATAAAGTTAATTGAACTTTACGTACTTTTACAATCATGATTACACTGGAAAGTGACTTGTTTTGTATATTTTTCAGCAAATAGATGCACTGAAGGAGATCTTCGAGCAAGTGGTCCAGAAACCAGGTAATCAAAGTCCAGGCAGTTCAAGTGGGCAAAATCCGGGTTCCAGTGGCCAGTTCCCGGGTTCCAGTGGTCAGTTCCCGGGTTCCAGTGGCCAGTTTCCAGGTTCCAGTGGCCAGTTCCCGGGTTCCAGTGGTCAGTTCCCAGGTTCCAGTGGTCAGTTCCCAGGTTCCAGTGGCCAGTTCCCAGGTTCCAGTGGCCAGTTCCCAGGTTCCAGTGGTCAGTTCCCGGGTTCCAGTGGTCAATTCCCAGGTTCCAGTGGTCAGTTTCCAGGTTCCAGTGGTCAGTTTCCAGGTTCCGGTGGCCAGTTCCCCGGTTCCAGTGGCCAGTTCCCGGGTTCCAGTGGCCAGTTTCCGGGTTCCAGTGGCCAGTTTCCTGGTTCCAGTGGTCAGTTTCCCGGTTCCAGTGGTCAGTTTCCCGGTTCCAGTGGTCAGTTTCCCGGTTCCAGTGGTCAGTTCCCAGGTTCCAGTGGTCAGTTCCCAGGTTCCAGTGGTCAGTTTCCCGGTTCCAGTGGTCAGTTTCCCGGTTCCAGTGGTCAGTTCCCAGGTTCCAGTGGTCAGTTCCCAGGTTCCAGTGGTCAGTTTCCCGGTTCCAGTGGTCAGTTTCCCGGTTCCAGTGGTCAGTTCCCAGGTTCCAGTGGTCAGTTCCCGGGTTCCAGTGGTCAGTTCCCGGGTTCCAGTGGTCAGTTCCCAGGTTCCAGTGGTCAGTTCCCGGGTTCCAGTGGTCAGTTCCCAGGTTCCAGTGGTCAGTTCCCGGGTTCCAGTGGTCAGTTCCCAGGTTCCAGTGGTCAGTTCCCGGGTTCCAGTGGTCAGTTCCCAGGTTCCAGTGGTCAGTTCCCGGGTTCCAGTGGTCAGAATTCAAACCGACCTAACAGACCAGGCACCACCTTCCCTAACACAGGAAGCACTAACCAGCAGCAAGGTTGCACGTTTTGGTGCAGGAGCTCCATTACTGATCAATACATTTGTTGTGATGATTAATGTGTGACCTACCGACACACGTGTGCTAACCTTCCACCCCTGGACCAAATGAATACCAGTGTGTTACTCTTCTTCACCAAGTAGGTTCAAGGTCAATCATAACAGTACCTTTCTTTGCACGTTTCAGTTCAGTTCAGTAGTTAGACAGTATCCTTACTAATGAATTGAACACATCCCTTCTTGATGACTAGATGGTCACGTTGGTTAGTGCCGAATGTGATTTACACTGGTAGCCAAAAGGGATAAAGGATAAACGTTTTAGTTTTGTGGGCATAATTGCCAATGTAGTGGGTTTTGTAAGGTCGATGTTGTTAAATATAGCGAGTGTGTGCACAGTTGACCACAGGAATTCTTACACTGGCTATATGGAAAGAGAGGTCCTTACTCTGGAAGTACTACAATGAATAGTCTACCAAGTGACTCGGTGATTGCTAAACAATAAACCTAAGAATAATAATGTTGTATTGCAATTACGTAGTCTTACATTTTCTATATGTTGTAAACCCTCGAAAACAACAGCTTGTGTACAAATTTTTGTGGCCAATAGTTCTTTATGTAATGTTTTATCTGATAATGATATAGATTAAACCTACAAAATCCATCACTATACTGTACATTCTCTTTGCTCTTTATTCAGAGAAGAAAAAATCTTAGCTACTTACATCGGAAATATGCAATATTTGCTAAGGAAAAACTGCTATATTGGTGTGTGTGTGTGTGTGTGTAATCTTGTTTGTCGTGTGGTGGTAATTTATTGCTGAAGATTACTATTAAAATGTTGCATGTTTGAAGTTTGTTGCTGAGGTATAAATATAACGATTTGGTCAGATGTGTGCAGGAGTTGTTGATAACATTAATTGTTGACTGGGAATATGTGAAATTTGCATAATAAAAATGACATTGGGATTAACTGTGTGAATATGAATAATAAATGTAATCGTAACTTAGATTTTGTAGAAGTAGTAGTAGTACACAGTCAAACATATTGAAAGTTATACCATAACTTTAATAATATGAAACATGTTGAGAACTTTTGCCTCACTGCAAGAGTTTTGGGATTTACATTGTTAATAAAAGTAATATAATGGCATCACTTTTTACGTGTACATTTGACATTGTTTATTTAATATTATTTTCTATTTATTTCCATGTTCATGAACTACTACCGTGTGAAAACTGAACAGTAAATTAACAAGAAATATAATGTTGATATTTTGTTTATTCATTGCATGTATATTCATTACACGTTATATCATCCATATATCATCCATGAAGGAGTGAATAGTTTGTTTATGACATCTGTATTTGATTGTATTCTTACTTAGTGATACATTACTAGGCTATATTCTTATAATATAGGATAAACAATTTCTCTACCTCAACATCCAATGCTGAACAATGCTGACGACATTTAAAATTATTTACTCTGACAAAACACGATTTTAATTATCATGACCTATAGTATGCAAAGATGTGAGCGATACTTAAAAGATTTGAGACGCTCCTTTGGAACCGAATCAATCCATTAACTCTCTTCAACTATCCCTCCTCTCCTTTAGTTTCTTTCGTGATTATATTTATATTTCGGTTTTTACTTATACCTGCTTGCCACTTCATTCCCAGTAGGCCCATATAAATTTGTATTGAGACCTCCTTGTACCTAGATTCCCATGTACCCCTTGTATCTAGACTCTCTTGTACAGTATTTTTCTTCCCTCCTGTACCCAGTGATAATCGCCAGGTACAGTACAGGTACTTCCTTGCCACTTCTTTCACTAGTAGCCTACTGAGTGACGTATGCTCCTCCTGGTATCTGACTCTCACCTACTAGTAGTACCTAGTGACTATCTCCCGGTACAAGTGAGTGCTTTCAGTTGGTGGGGACATGGACGGTCTCTGATTCCTTAAAAATTAAGGGGATAATACACACTTTTGGTACATAGGAGTGCCTTGATTCCTCCAAAGTGTGCCAAGAAACAGGACCAGATAAATAAAAGTAATGGGATAATTTGGAGGAATCAGTTGCTTCAGATTTACCAACACTGTACTGTCCTCTTAATTAAAGGCTTGGGACAGTATGTGGGCAAATCTGGAGTAACCGATTCCTCCAAACTATTCCAAGCAATAGGACACCACTATTTTTGTTCACTAGGTCCTGTTTCCTGTCATACTTTGGTCCTGGGAATCAAGGCACTCCAATGTACCAAAAGTATATACTACCCCATTATAATACTACTGTAAACTACAAAACAAATCCTTGGTTTATTCATATACTGAGGCACTCGTCTGTTTCATTGCATTGTTTGGACAAATCTGTGGCTAATTATTTTACCAACAATAGGAGTCTGAAGGATTATAATTATTTATGTTGTCGTCGGGTTAGAAGCTCCAGATTCTTCCGAACTAGACAGTAAACAGACTGCTTTTGTATAGATGGTCTATTCTGTTTCCCGTCACATTTCGGAAAAATCAGTTGTCTTCATTTTCGTTCAAACAAATATTTACAGTAACCATACATCTGAATCTACTGTACATGCGAGGGGGAGAGGGGGTATAGCCTGAGTTGAGGTGGACTTTAATGGTTTGGGCGCTCCATCTGCCCCAGCCAATCCCATTCAGTTCTCAACTGTCCCTCCGTTAATTGTACTGTTTTCATGCTTGATGTCCCACCTCTTCCTCGTCCTTCGGAGTTCACTAGTCCTAGGGCGGTCTTCTTTCATCCTCAAATTAAATTATATCATGTTTGTATCTTTACACTTAGTCTGTAATTTATTCTTAGTTGTATGAGGTCGTATTTTATGGAATTCATGTTACTCGTATGAGGTCGTATTCGTGACTTATATTAATCTATTTGATTTTTTTTTCAGCTGTGGTGTTCGTTACTGTACAACGAATACCCGCTATCCTGTTTATGGTATTCGTGGTCGTTTCAAACCCGTTGCATAATGTGTTAGTCCTACGGGCCGCATATTTCCCTTCTGTATACGCGTTCGTCTTAATACTACTGCCGACCACCCTCTCAGTTAGGTTAGGTTTCTATAGATTTTTTCATAGATAAAATTATTAGTTAAAACGATGGGACTATTTCTAATTAATAAGAATCTATGTTTGTTTTTTCGCTACAACCCAGGCGTCATTATCAACTCTTTATATTTCATTTACTATTTTGTTCTCTCGCCTTTTATGGCCCAGCAGGCTGAGACGAGTATCTCTCTCACCTTGCTCTCACCCTCGAAGCCAGCATGCAGGGTTGTGAAAGGGATGTGTGTGTGTGAGAGAGAGAGAAAGAGGGACAGACAAACAGTTCAGTATCGGCTCATTCTGGCACTATAACCTAGATCTAGTTGGGCTGGGTCATGTGTCCTATGTGCGTGGTGTGTGTGTGTGTGTGTGTGCAACAAAAGGCCCATTGTAACCAACCCTTGCCATTGCTCTGTTGCTTTTCTGTGTACGGTACATTTCCCATAATTTGAAGGGAATAGGAATGCCTAGTTAATGCCTTCCTGGATTCCATTAAGTACCCACAAAAATTCTCATTTACGGTACATTATTGGCCGAGGATATATATATTAGCTTGGTTATATGGAACAGTGTAATATTTATTGACGACGTTTCCCCTCTTCGTTTTCATATCAAATTTGGCAACTGTGTAATTGTGTCTTGCGTTTTAGCATCGCCTTGTTAATATTGTAGATGTTATTGGGTGAGCTGGCCATTATAATACTTGAGACTGATACGGTACATAAAATTGTATCATTAAATGAACTTATCACTACATACATAATACATTTTAATTATAGAAAAATGCTGTTGTACTGAAGACTAGGGAAGGGTGCAGTGTCCGTCTAGAAGCCTTGTGCAGTTATCTACAGCCGAATTTTACCTCTGTATAAATTTATTACATCTTAAAAATGACAGTGTAGCCCTTTAAGTGCATCAGATCCCTAGTCCAGTAGTCCAAATAAGCGCCTGGTATCCTAAGAGCATAAATAGAATAACAGAGTGAGCGTACAAATACAAAGTAAATGCTCTCCTTAGAAGGAAATTGAGCCCTCCGTTTTCTGTTACCAACTGTTGGTTTTATGTTTTTATATGCCTTTCCCGTACCACCAACTGTGGGTCGTGTGTGTGTGTGTGACCCTTCAGCCTCCATCACTCCATCAGTACTACTCACTTGTCGGCAGGCGAGGGAAGAGTGGCAGCTAGAACGGAAGGTAAAGAGATAACATTAGATTTTGTGGGTGTAATAACAGCTAATAATTATGAAGTGAAACTATAACCCGAGTCTCACAGTGGTTGATCATTGGCTTAGCGGATGAAAGAGGACCGCCCTTGGTTATGCAAGACCTTCGCTGTAGGAGTACGAAGGAAGATGTGATAGAGAGGTGGGACAGCAAGTATGAAGAAAATAGAAAGACATAGGAGGGAGATCGAGCTGAATAATTGAAAGGGAGTGGCTGTGGCCAAAGGGGCACCCAAAATCCTTAGAGTATTGCCCACACCACCACACAAACATTACGGAATGTGGATGATGAGTGTTGGTGAAAATGGGAGAAGTATCCTACTGCCAAATTGCCAATACCTGAAACACTAACATCGGTAGGATTGAGTATTAATTAATGGTTGACGCCACTTGTGTACTGACAAACTTTAATTGTTTCGTGTAATAATATTCCTTGAGTAGTCTGCTTCGATATCCTCGTGGTGATAGACAGTCGGCGGCAAAAGTCTTGTCGCCACACCTACCAATTCATGAAATACAGTATGGAAATATTTATAAGCTTCACAGGCTCGTTAACTGAAAAACCAGATATTATTAACTTGCCCTTGGATATTGTAATTCAGTGTTTGTGGTGAATGTGTTTGTTCAATGAATAGCCTTTATGTTATCCTTCACAAAGCGCTGAGTGAGGCGACACGACTTTTGCCGTCGACTGTACAGTATACTGCAGCGACGAGTATTATGTGTACCCAGTAAATGAGTCCCGGTAAGTGTTTAGAGATGACAAGGGCGGCAGGGCCGGTATTCAGAGCATCTCATGAGTTCGCACTTGTTCGTGTGTTTGCATTACTGACCTCGCCAAAGTGTTTCAGGCTCATATCAAAGCAGTGGACGATTTTACTCCTCTTCAAATACGAGTCTATACAGTATACAGGGTGATTCAAAATGATACCAGCAAACTTTGCGAGTAAATAGACGAAGAGATTTTAAGTTTTAAGTAAAAATATATAAGTAAATATAACAAATTGCAGAACTTCCTACGTTCCGAACAGAAAGCGTTGAAATTGATTATTACAAAACTTGAAAAAGGAAATTCATGTTAATCTGTCACTGAAAACTAGTTAAAGTTGAAAATAATATTAACAAACTGAAAATTATTGTCCAGTGGAACATAGCAATTTTCTTAACTTTGCTTAACTCTATTCACCTCCCTACTGTGAAAATATAAACATGCAGAGACTTCAGTGAGTGTTAGAATACTTAGCAAATTACAATCACGGGACTCTAACTATTTCCTTGGCTTTGAACTGCACCCTAGTCTTCGAGTTTCATGTAATTTAATGAAGGACCCCTGTGATTGTAGTCACAAAATCGGAGGTTAGAGAGTCCTTCAAGCATATCCATGAAACACCATACACCTACATTAAATGAGCTTGCTTCGTGGCATAGTCAGGAGGATTCAGCAGAAGCCTCCAGAGGTCTCATACACGATCACAGGGTCCCTTAAATTAAT
Organism: Petrolisthes cinctipes; assembly: GCA_033782935.1. Taxonomy (NCBI): domain Eukaryota; kingdom Metazoa; phylum Arthropoda; class Malacostraca; order Decapoda; family Porcellanidae; genus Petrolisthes; species Petrolisthes cinctipes. The sequence goes on along the minus strand of JAWQEG010003857.1, from coordinate 58,496 downwards.
TAAGATATACGATATAATAGTAGCTTATAAGTATAGTATATCCTTGGTCCCTAAACTTACCAACACACGATATTATTATTACAGTAATTATCTAATGTAGTTAGTTATCTTATGAGAAGCTTTAAGGACCTTGTGAATTAACGTGTATGATAATTGGAGACTTCTGATTCCACCTGACTAGCTTAACACGAAACAAGCTTCTTCCATATTATAGGTGGTGTTTCATGGCAGTATTTGAAGGACTCATTTACCTCCAAAGCTCCAATTTTCTGACTGCATCACAAGGTCCATTAGCAACTTCCCTCGATTACCCAAGAGATAATAAATAGATGTGTGTAGGGAGATAATAAATAGATGTGTGTAGGGGAGGGGGGGGGGGCGGCGTGGGTCGGGTTTGGCTGTGCAAGATATAATTATTTAATTATTTTTACTCTTCTTGATCTATTATTATATATATTTCATGGAAAATTCATATAGAAAAATTTGTTCAATACCATGTCCAGAATTCACTCTGTAATTTTGTCTGTAGAGTTTTTTTTTTTAATCACCTTGTATATTATAACTTTTGAATCACCTTCTATATTATGTGTTTTGAATCACCTTCTACATTCTATCTTGTTTTTGCCATAAATGAACGCTTACAAACAACATTATAGGATAGTAGTGAACGTTACTTTTATTAATACTTCTCCATATATGTGTCCTTGAGGTAGTACTTATTAATTAAAGAGTAAACAAAGAATTTCTATACACTGTAATGAGACTATGTTACTTTGATAGAAATAAGGGGAGGGTTTGAGGTTTATGGTGATGGTTTGTGTGTTGGTATAGTCCTATCCTGCTGCACCTCACACAAACCATTTGAATGAGATGATTAAGGGAAGGGGGTAGTAGCAATATCCTTGGTAGTAGTCATACAGTGTTGGCAAATCTGGAATATCTGTTGATACTCCCATATAATATCCATGCAACAGATCACCATTATTTATGCTAATTTCGTTTTGTTTCTTTTAATACTTTAGAGGAATCAATTGGCTCTGCTGATATGTGTACCAAAAGTTTATTATCCCCTTAACAAGTCCTCCTTCACTTTCCCTAGTATCCCTGCTTGTCGTAAAAGGTGACTAAAAGGGGCTTTCACTTCTCCAACTGTCCCTTTTTTCATCTGTTACCTTTTGTGCTTACTGTCCCACCTCTCAATTACCTTCCACGGGCGCCATATGACCTCGCTGTTACGGCGCCTAATATTTATCAATCAAGTCCTCCTTCACCTCTCCCTCCAACCAATATAAACAGTATGTAACTTTTCAGGGCCAAACTTGACCAAGCAAAGATGGATGACTACAGCGACCACTACGACTACCACTATGATTACGGCTGCCTGAACTGCACCTTTTCTGAACACGAATATGGTTTAGCTGACAACCCTCTCCTCATCCTGGAAATTGTATTGTTGATCCTGGGTGTTGTGGTGGGCGTGCCAGGTAATATTGGTGTGTTTTATATGGTGAAGTCTAAGCCAGAGTTACGCAGCATCACCACCACTTACATCTTGCATCGCGCAGTGGCAGACTCGCTCTTCTTTAACGGCGATATGATCAAGCTTGTAAATTATTTTATGGGACATTGGAAATTTGGTAACATCGTTTGTAAAATCTACGCTGCTCTCCTGCAAGTGCCGGTCTTTGCTAGCGCCATGTTCCTTGTCCTCATGAATGTTGACTTGTACCTAATGCTGGTCCGAGTCAAGAACCAGAATAACAAAGCGAAACGACAGCAGATGATGCGAGTTGGTGCGGCCGGTGTGTGGACCATTACACTTGTGTCCGCCATTTTAGTGTTCATTTACTCCGGCCTAGGTTATCCTAATGAAACTTGCTGGGTCCTCCCTGTGATGATTACAGCTCAACAGTTGTCTGTCCTGGAGATAAGCATCTTGTTATTGTGCTACGCTTTGCCCCTTGCCGTAAGTTGGGGCTTCTACGCTCAATACGTTAAGACTCCATCCACTCCCTTGAGTTTGGAGGGTAGTGAAGCCTCAGGGAGAGACAAGAAACTGATGTTGGTGCTGAACGTGACTTTTACGGCCTGCCAAAGTCTGTACTGGCTCACCCGCTCCTTAGTGCCCTTCCATTTCAACTTGGGAACTCTGGTGATGTTCGTGGTACTACACTGTTGTCTGGAATTGAGCCTGGCGTTGAGTGTCGTCTTCACCCTCTATTACAAGATGTTAAAGAGAGGCCAGCCTGAAAACCCACACATCGCCTTGCCCCTCATGTCCTAGAGCAGCAGATTTGAAGGTAAGAACAAGTGGCACAAAAATGTTGATTATGTGTCGAATTTTCCATATGTAAAATTCTTACGGGAGTGATAGGACATATTTTACAGTCACTCCACATTTCTTTAATTTTGTAAAGGGATATATACAATACTTGCCTTTTTCCAGTCCTTAGGTGTAATACAGTACAGTCGGCGGCAAATGTCTTTTAGCTTCACCGATACCCGCGTTATTCATAGACACGAGAATGTTAGGTGATGAAAACGTGCATATTTCTGCCCACAGCCCAGACAACCGATGGCACATTGGTTGCGAGTAGTGTGGTGGTTGTGAGGGAGGAGGGTGATGGGGGAGAGGATGGGTTAATTAGCTAGAGCCATCTGTTGCAAGAAATACCCACAGTTTCTTCACCTAACATTCTAGTGAGTATGAATTTTTCTGGTATTATAGTGAGGAGAGTGTGAGGCGTCAAAACACTTTGTCATTGACTGTACACTCGCAATCCACTATCTCTAGCCCACCTGAGTCGATTTCTAGACGACAGCCCACCCAAAACCTCCATTGGCCTCGTGATTGTTTGGGTAGGCTGTCGTCCAGATACCGCCTGCTTCAAATCTCGGGCTTCGACTCAGGTGTGCTAAGGATTGTGTATTGCGAGTGTATTTATTATATCAATTCTCCCAAGCCAGTCAACACAATAATTATACCCCTAAACCAATCCAGATCATAATAATCTCCTCTGTGTGTTATCATCTCAGCAGTCACGTCATTCCCTCCCGCAGCTTTACTATTCTACAAATCCTTTACCACTTTCTTTATACACACCATAGAGGTATTTACATATATAGTAAGTCTTGCCTTCTGAACTGTTCCTTCACAACCAATCACGTTGATTTGCCACATTTCCTCCATAGCTTAGCTTTCATTAATTTAGTTCCTCAAAATATTCCTTCCATTTTGTTCTCTTGTCATTTGGATCACGCGTGGTGTTAGTGAGAAACAACAAAAGAATGTCAGCTGTTTCTTGCGAGTTCCTAACTGCAAGGATCGATAAACAAACATTAGACATCTTCCACACCCTTTCATTAACCATTGGGCCCCGATACAAGAATATCCATGGAGTTTACGATGGCACAGTAACGGTACAATGGCTCTGTGTGCATGTGGCATCTGTAGGGGAGTATCACGCTAACTTCATCACCATAAAGTATGATGATCTTGCAAAAGGCGCTCTCTGCTAGACGCATTAAAAGGGGAGAGAGAAACTCGTTTTGGTATAATTATTGGAGGGCTTCGGATTCTTCCAAACTATGCCAGGAAACAAATCACCTCAATGTTATAAACGAGGAATCTGTTTCGTGACATACTTTTGAGGATTCACTAGCCCTCCAAGTTACCACCAAGATCGAACTTCTGTCTTTAGAATATAGTGCTGTATATTTAGACTGATGACCTCATCTTCCCTTTTTCCTTCTGGTGCAAAATGATGTAACACTGTCTGAGGTATTAGGTTGAGGTTTATGGAGGAATACTGGCATGTGGATTGACTCCCTTGTAGACAACGATTCCTCCAAACTAGTCAAAGCAACAGGCTGCCATACTTAATTAACTTCACTTGTTCTGTTTGTTAGCATTAGTTTGGAGGGATTGTGGTAGACATTCTGGTATTTGTGTTAAGGGTTAAGGAGAGGTTGAAGGGGAGATTCTCTTGTTGGTGAATTGGAAGGTATGTGATTCCTCCAAACTATGCCAGGAACCAGACAACCTTAATGGGGGATCTGTTTCGTGGCTTAGTTTGGAGGAATCATTTGCTCCGGAGTTACCAACACTGTAATACCTCCTTAAGTTACAGTGTGAACCCTATCATTATACTCGTAACTCAGGCAGGCCATTTGTCACTCCCAAGCCTCCATCTTGCATCACGCATACCATTGTGACCCAAACACACCCTGTAACCTACTACTTGTTTTCTGGACTACATATAGTTTTTGTTTTGTTTTTTAATCCTTCGTACAGTTTAAGTTTCTAATTTTATGTATGTGCTCACTCTGTTGTATAAGTTTGTAGGGACCCCATGAACTCTGTGTCTTATAACCTAAACCAAACGAACTTTACGTTACTAATTTAGGCAAGACTACTAATTCAAGTTTAAAGATGCTTCTACTGTTGATATTATTTGTTATTAGATTGTTCTTAACTCCCGTTATTTGCCTAATACGTAGTTTCAATTTAGACTTGAGAACTCAATGTGCAATGTGTCTGTCTATAGTAGTTTGGTCATTGGCTAGTACAGTTGTGGAAGGCCTATAGTTGCCTTATTAGTGCATGGCGTCACTGGCGTTTTTGACATAGCGAAAGAGGAGACGGATTATTTTTATTCATGAGTACATTTCTAAATACTTGGTGCTGAGAGATAAGTTAGCTATAATACAATATATTATAATGGTTGTCAAGCACTGTATGTACCGTATGAAGGGAGATGGGATTGGACACACTGACACCTCAGCTCCGTGCCTATTTGGTTGTTATTCTGGCCAACACAAAGGAGTGAATGATATGCAAAATGCCATCAAAATTAAAACATGAGTAAATTAATAGAATAAAGACCACGTACCTCTTGATGTATACCGGCTGAGCGCGGGATGAAATAATTACAGTATATCCCCTTCCTCCGGCCATACAGACTTCACGTGACTATGGTGTACACTCACCGTCAAAAGTCCTGCTGTATCGGATGAATGAAATTGAGCCGTGAGAGTTGCGTCTTGTGTACCAATATTACAGAGACCAACAGCTAAAGTTTTGCCTCGTTTTTCGAGGCCGTTTCATTCGACGGTATTACAAGACTATTGGCCGTAACTGTACACCTTTCGTGTTAAAGAGAAAAACTTGTTTTGGCTAACGGATAGAGGTCAACATGGTACAACTTGACCGTCCATTATCTGGTTGACAGAGACATGCAGACTGAATATCAGGTACAGCAGCACTGACACTGACTTCCTCCTTTAAGTACTTGTGATTATGTACAAGAATTGGAGACTTCTGATTCCACCTGACAATGCTACGAAACAAGCTCCTGTTTCGCGGCAATGTTTGAAAGACTTTGTTAAGTGTTAACCTCCAAATTTCTGACTGCATCACCGTCCCCGGACCTTTAAATACTCACACACTCAGAGCACTTGCTGGTGACCCAAGCCACCCTATAGTCTTTAATTAATTTTATTCTCTTGCCTTATGGATTGTAAACAGTGATTAAGCTATACTGTATCTCAGTAATATTAAATTTGTACAGAAATCCTGGGAATTAAACTTATTTGGTAAACATTTATTATTTTGTACTGACGTGTTTGAATCAACATCTGACGAAAAAAAAAATATATATATAATTTCTGTGAGGCACAACATTATCATTCGGTTCATAAGTTTGTAGACATAAATAATTTTAACTGTATTAATAATTGATGTTCTCTGTGTCCAACTAGCGTGCAACAATAAATATTGCACGGTATGATGTTCATCTACAATATGGGTGCTGATTCAATATATTCTCAAGGTTATTTTTCTGGCATGGAGATACAGACCAACGTAATATACTATGTGGATAACAGAAATATAGAAAGTAGTGTAGTATGATTAAAATATATTATAATACACAGTAGAATGACGCCATCCCATGCACTGGCCCAAGAGATGCCAAGAGGACTGTGTCAGTGATATTTTCAGAACATTTTCCTTCAATTATACTTGTCCAATTGTTCCCATTATGATAATCCACTAATACTTTATGTGCACTATTTATTGTTACATGCCTACTGGGTGCAAAACATATAATAAAATTAGATTAACATATTGCTTGACATCTTTAATTAAGATATTGCCACATTTGCCTTTAAATTTACAAATGTTCTTTGCTGAGACAGCGATCAGTTTATATGTTGAGGAGACCATATGAAAGCCTATGCTACATATGAATGATTCTGTTACCAGGTAGTTTGTATATTTACTGATTTATCTTTATTGTACAGATAATGGAAAACTTCAAGAATAACCACATCTGATCAAAAATAAAGAGTTGCCTGGCGCAGCTGTCAGGAAGATACTACTGGTAGCAAGGATGGACTAAGGAGGTACAGTTGTCGGCAAAAATCCTGTCTCCACACCTGCCAAATCATGACGTATACACAATATAGAAATAATTTTAAGCTTCACAGGCTCATCTACTGAAAAACCAGATAAATTTACTAATTTCCCCCCCAGAATAGTATTATTTAGTCCAGTGAATGTGTTTGTTCGATTATTATCTTTTATGTTATCCTTCAACAAGCTCTGGGTGATGCGATGGACGGGACTTTTGCCGCCGACTGTACAATATCCACCAAACACTGCCCTTATAACTATCAACACATACTGGAAATCCAGGTACCACGCTATGCCTTAGAGATAGATGAACAAGAATAAAGGAAAGAACAATTTAGCTATGGCCTAGGCTACTGAGCCTGTGCCCTCATAGGTCTGCAAACAGCTAGGTAACCCAGAGTCTCTATTTAAAATTAATACCCACTGACCCACTTTATTCAATATCTCAATATACACAATATAGTGACTTGCACTATCTGCATTAGTCTCACTTTACATAATTGGACGGGATCTACAAAACACTTGGCTCCAGTGTAACGCAGAGGCTCCTCCTCTGTCTAATTATATTATTAATATAAGACTCTGAGGGCGGGATCCACAAAACATGGCAACATGCACTTACACCGGCCAAACAGAGATACTCCTCCATCCAACTTTACACTGATATCCACAAAAACTGATGACATCTCAATTGTAAATGTATACGTAAAGATACATCCACAGTTTCAGAGGTGGTGTGAATCCATTAACCTGCTGGACATTAAGCTTTATAATTCCGGGTTATATAGACAAAAATAAGAACTTATAATTGAATTGAATTGATATATTTTTTAATATGTAATGAAAAGTGTATGTTGTTTGCTATTTACCCCATTAAATTTTGGCTGGAAAAACGGGCAGTTTGGACTTTGGCACTGGCACCGCACACTGCAGACTGCAGTGACTGCACAGCCAGTCAGTCAGCAACAGGAGGTAGCGGGGTAGCCTACAGGTAGGCTACCTATGTACTCTACATCGTGACAGGCAGTAGCTGTCCTGGATCTTGTATTTCTTGTGTTATATGAGTATAATCGTGCAGTGAGGACGAGATCCGAGAGAAAGACTTTCAAGATGGTGTAGATCCACTTACTAAAAGTGATCATGAACTGATAGGCTAAGGAGTTAATACAGGACACCTCAACATGAATTTACTAAGTTACGAAGTGTGGTACGTATAGCAACGTTAATTAAGTTTGTTTTGATATTCTTACCGAATTTTTGCATGTTTTTAGGTTATACCCAAACCAAATAATAACATTGAGACAGTTGTTCTATACTCCTATTTTATGTTCCTAGAAAGAAGTGCAAACTCCCTGGGCGGAGAGAAACAAATAAACATTGGCCTACATTTTGTGCTATACATTTCTTATCAGATTGTTTTATCATCGCATTTACAATCTGTAGTAGAACTTAAAAATTATGAAGTTACAGTATCAGTTGTAGGCGGATCTCGGACTAATGAGTCAATTAATTGGGTGAATTTAACCTGAATGAATTTAGATAGTGAGCTCATTGAGACAGTAAATTGACACATTGAGTAAATTGAATTTGAAGCACTATGCTGCACTAAGTAAATTGAGGCAGTGAATTATACAATACATTGGGGGCCCTTTTGGAAAACTTTTGTGGTGTATACAATGGCGTGGTAACGGTACGATGGCTGTATTGTTTGTCTATGGAGTCATCGTACCGGCACCACGCCATCGTATACACCACGGATGTTCTTGAATACGGTCCTGGGTGTCGGCAATAACAGACAAAATAATGAGCCTATAGGTGGCCCAGCAGATACTACCAACTCCACAAGTTAGCTCCAGCAGCGTACAATTGACCTGATTTGGACACCTTAATTAAGAGGAGAGTATACTTTTGGTACATTAAAGCAACTTGATTCCTCCAAAGTATGGCAGGAAACAGGACAAGATTGCTGGGAATTGTTTGGAGGAATCATTATCTCCAAAAAATGCCAAAACTATAACCCCCATAAATATAGGAAGGAAAAAATAGAGAGTGTCCCATGACGTATGAATGGGAACATCTTGCTCATTGTAGTGTAGGTAAATTAAACTGGATCATGATACTCTCTGTAGCCTTGAATGCCAGTTCTGTAAATTATCAATGTAAGGTATGTACTATAAATTATAATTAATGTAAAGTATGTACTATATATTCCCCCAAAAGTATATAGGCATTCGGATTTGATAGGAATGTAAGTGATTAAGTATAAGGAATGGAGATGATACTGCAGGAAGTTAAATTACTCGATTATGTCGAGAGAATACAGTAATGATAAAATGACCTAGATACCGTTTAAAGGATTGGTATTAGTTAAAAAGCCATAGAAAAGGAAATTACCAATTTCCTTCATATATTGGTTGGTGGTTGTTTATTGCTTTATGAAGTAATTTCTCAGTGCCAGTGCATTAGGTAAATATTGAATGAATTACCGTTATTGCGTACGTTTTTTCTACCTTCATTACCCACTTATTTAGACCATTCTAAGACTATTTTCTTCTATGGCATTTCCTCCGCAAATGCCCCATTTCCAAGATAGGGCATATTCAAATGGAGCATTTTGAAATTAGCCTGACCTTACCTGACCTGACCTAACCTAACCTAGACCGCATCAGACTACCGGGACCTAACCTGGGCAAACTACCGGGAAATAATCGTGATAAAGTACAATAAATGACAGGGGTAAAATACTGGGACCCAGCCGGATCTGGCAACACTGCTACAAAACGGTAATTCTTTCAATAAATACCGTGCATTATGACTGTGTTTAATTTTCCCCCCTATGTTATAGGTTAGGGTAGTTTCTCCCTGTTTAGTCCCGGTAGTCTGCCCTTGTCCAGAAAGGTTAAGTTAGGTCAAGTAAAGTGAGACTAGTTAATATTCATATGTTTTACCCTAAAACATATAAATATTAACTAGTAAATGCATTATTTACTTACTTTACCCCTCAATCCAGCTTTTTGGCTGGGAAATCAACCTTGGTCAAAATGAACTAGTGCACATAATTATTTTCTATTTCTGTGGCTTTTCTTCAAGTTTACCAAAAGATCATACAGTTGAAGTTAATTCATTCCAGCTGATACCCATCTCATATGCAGCACTACCTGATAATAAAATGAAACAATAAATTATCCTTAAGTGTTTTGAACTTTGTGATTGATCAGTAATGTAGACTTCAGGGAGATATTGTAGGATACTGGTACTGTAGACTTTATTTTGTTATCTGTAGCCTACTGTACAGTATAAACACAATAAGAGTAGAATGGAACTTTATTCTACTGGTGTGAAGTAGTATAGGTCGCGTAACTTGTATCTGGTTTCTATACAATGAAGAACTTGGACCAAATAGTTTGAGGTGAGAACACTACCACTGCACCAACTATCTCAGTGCTGCTTAAAGTAGTATACAAACAAGACAGCATTTGCTTTACAGTGTGTATTGTGTAGTATCATGAATTCTAGGTTGTTAGGTAACAATAGATTATAACTACTATATGTAATCTTGCACACACCCCCCCTCCCATCCCAAGATAATTGCTTGCCCCGGCCCCCACAAGCTTACTAACTACTGTACTGTATTATCAAAAGAAAAGGAGAAGAGGGGGGATATTATTAAGAAAAAATGTGATTATGATATACCGGTACTCGGTACCTTAACTACCGCACTGTAAATGATTATGTAACAAATAGAGAGACATTAGAATGTAGGCCGACTCATACTGTATTCTGAATCTTGAATTTCAGAGTAATGTTACATAAAAAGGCATGAAAGCGACCGGTATGTCAAACAGCATAAGACTTTATATAGGTTGATCAGTGATCCAGTAGAATAGTCTTCTACTGGATTCTCTTGAATGTTCTTGCCTTAATAACCACATAATAGCTTTGGATATGGCTTCAAAATGCTCCCAGCATTGCTCATGTTGCCTGGCTGATTGGGCTTTCTTTGCTCGTGAGGAAGTGGTGATGGGGGAACCTCATTAGCAGCCCTTGCCCCCCAAAGGATTACTGAAATGATGCCTTTGCTTTTGCCCCATTTGTAGATCCAATTTGTGGTCTGATTTGCCTTTTTTTCTTCTGCTTCATTTTCTTTTGCCACTCCCATGTTTGTCATTGTGTCACAGAATCCCTGGAGGGCACTTTTTGCTTTCCATTGTTTGACTACAGGGTGATTCCACTTCATCAACCCCACCAATTTTGCCACTGATCTCTGCTGCGTCAAATGTGGTTGCTTGGGCTGTTTTTTGTAACATTACAGTAATTGCAAAATATGTCTCATCTCGCCTTCCCTTTCTGCATTTATCTCGGTTCATTCATTCATTGCTTCTCAAAGAACTTCCCCTTTGACTAGGGATTCTCATGATTCACAGTGCCTTGTGTGTGTGTTACCCATCTACATTACTGTACAGTATGTTGTTTTTCTTCCTGTTAAAGTTTGATAATTTGCTGTGCCACTTCTGAAAAAAAAAAATCCACCTTTCAGACTGATGTGTCCACTTTCATGATCCCCCTTCCAGGTTGTTCTACTGTACACATGCTCAATAAAATATTTCTATAGAGAGGTCTGATCAGTTTCATACCGAACAGGAATTCCTGTGTGAGGAAAGTTGGTGTAATATTGCATCAGGCAAGTGTAACAATACTTTATTGAGTATGTGTATATTCGGAATTGTCATCCCTTCTTCTTTGTTTTCTCCAGCACTCTTCCTTCCCTTCTATTTCTCCCTGTCCTTATATGTTGAGCACAAAATCATAACAATTTGGCTCCACTTACCCTAACCAATGTCATAACATCATCCAATGGAACTTGAGTGGCTTCACTGGTCAGAGGTACAGTATGCGGTCGAGTTGCTGTGCCTTTGCATTTATGTCTTCAGCATGTAGGACCTATGGTAGAGCCTATTGTGAGTACTGAATAACAGCTGTTTCTCCAGTCTTTCCTTCACATCTTTTTGAATGATTGTGATTAAATTTTGCTTTCCATGCCTTTCTATAAATACAAAAATCACCCATTCCAATTTATTGCAATTTTTTATTTCCCTTTTCAGTCTTCAGTTTTCCAGTTTGATCCGTGTACAATCAGCCTGACTGTGCGTATTCCACTGCTCACTTTTCTTCTCTCTTCCAACAACTCCTTAAGTGTTTATCAATTCTTGGAGATTATAATTCTCCTGACTCACCATTCTGACTGTCATTTTACAGACATATCTGATAGCCATATTGAAGATCATCTCGTCTCCTTCCCTATGTTTTGTCTCAACATTGCTGAACATATTGCTCTAATGTCCATACTTCTTACTCTGCTGTTGACCTTTCCTTTTGAATGAATCAGGTTTGAGGGACAACTTTTCCAGTGATCAGTATCCCATACCCTAATTCTGAATGGCTCTTTGGGCTCCCCAAATCCCAGACACATAATATGAAGAGGGCTGATTGGGACTCTTACATCTTTGTCTGCTACCATACTGGATGTTAGTTCAGATATCCCCTGGCTCTTAACTTCTGATCACATCATACCTGTTACTTATGGCAATTTTGGGAGTGTACTTTGCATTTGATAAATTCTGCAGTTTAGTGGTTGTAAAAGTACTTATGCAAATGCATATAATTATCCAATTCAGTTTTACAGGAAATTTATTCATTTCATAATACTGTATCACCTATTGTTAACCAGAATAGTAAATAAAGATAATAATATAGAGTACAGGTAATTCCCAACATCACTAACTCGAGAGTTGCCAGCTTGTTAAGTATGGAAGTCGGTCTACCTCTGTTTTGACCAGATGTCCCACACAGTAGTTTCCAAGTTCTCACTCGTGATAGTTACAGAAACACCGTACATAAAACTTAATTAATAAACTTATTATTAATTTCATTAGCTCTATAAATTCCCTTGATAAATTTGCATTATCGTGTTAAGTAGCCTTTCTTGATAATGTTTGCTGATGCTGCCACCTCTGGCCAAATATATTGACCTTAAAAAGAAATAGATGTCCTTAAAGCTTCCTTCTTAACTGTCAAAATCTCATATAGTACTGTATATTATATTTTGGTAGTAATAAGAAAAATAAAACTATTTACATATATTTTATCACTTACAAAACTATGTACACCACACTGATGGTCATAAACTCACCACTGGAGCAAGAAGCAGATACTTAAACAGTAAGTTGTTGTCACTGGTTCAACATTATGTAGTGTATATATATAAAATGGAAGTCACTAAAAAAAGTGATTAATTGCCATTTGAATTCTGAACACAGGACTAGCTCACAAAGAAGAAATGGTTAAACTTAGTGCTGGACCAATTCTTTGTCACACATCTTCAATGAAGATAGAGAATAATTTTAGGGTGCAAGTGCAAATTCATCCACTGATGTATTCGTACTGCTAAAGTATTGTAGAAATAGTATGGCATTAATTTGATGGGCTATGCCCACTAAATATCATACAATTTCTGTACACTATGCTCTACAACAACAGGCTCTCAAAATATTAAGAGACATCAACACTAAGTCAAATAATGTGTGAAAATGTGCGACTAATTATATGGCCAACAAATAGATAAATGAGAGACAGGAAAGTACAGGTAAGTGAAATTTCAACACCAAAATACAGTTATATCCAATAACCCAGAAAATAGATGATGTTACTGTATCCAAAGTGGTTTCATACCTGGTATGCCATTCATTAAAGTGGTTGCAACAAAAATGAACATTAGCCTTTAGGCTGGAATAGTTAGACCTGATGTATATGCCACACAATTTTTTAGTGGCTGGCTGGAAAAACAATAATAAATAACAAGGGTATCCACACTGCTGCCGGTGAGAGTTGGTGGGAACGAGTGAGCAGGGTTGTGGTGGTGGAAAGGCTGTTGTTGTCACTCTTGGTCGCTCTGCCCTCCCCTCAGTCATTCAGTTCCTCCCGGGCAGCCTTGGCTGCCTTCCTCTCGGTTCTTTCTAGCAGTCGTCTCTCGCGCTCATATTCCTTCATACGTAGAACAAAGCTGAAAGATTAGGCTAACTATAGTATATCATCTAGCAAAAATTATTACTCTGGATGTTTAACCATTTATTTGTCTGGCTATAGAACTTATTTCCATTATCTGTTTCAATAAGTGTGTCATTTGAACTTAATAATTTATCTATTTGACAATTTGCTTCCCAATATTGTACATAGTAAAATATAGTCTTTAAGCTATTGTATTACATTCCAGCTCTCAGGAAAGTGTTGTGTTTTGGAAAGAATGTACAGTGCAGTAGAGTGAAATCAGTTATCAATGAATGAACACCAATTTAACTGGACAAAATATAATTGGGGTAGAGGAGAATATTAATAAACATATTACAGTATATAAGAAGGAAAATTACAACATAGGCATGAAGATAAGAGCTTGTCAGGTGTTTGAAAAAGAAGGAAAAAAATGTAATCCTGGTTTCTCAGACATATATAGGCCTATAAACAGGGGTGCTAACAAAGTGGTGTACTGTACAGCACTTAATTACCTGAAACAAAAATTTTGTAATGCTTCATTCCTGGTTAATTGCATGGGTGACAATATTGATCATTGATGGAAACAGTTTACCCTTCCTGAGAACTGAAACAAATGACTGTTACTGTGTTCTCAACCAGCCAGAGTACCTGTCACAATTATTTATAATTATGACCTGAAGAGGGAAGTGCTTTGATGGTGTGTGTGTTTTTCGAGGTAGTATGATATATTCACTGCTTACCTTATGCTGAAGAAGATTTCTGTATTGCATGTTAATCACAAGTATATCCTCACATTCAAAATCTTGTGGGGAATAAGAAGTTTTTGTCATATCAGAAGCTACCAATTCTCTCAAACTATGCCACAGAACAGGCCAACCTAAGCTAACTATGGTAATTTAACTCATAATACAGTATTGTCTTGTCCCATTGTTTTGAGAAATAAGTGACCTCCAACTCTAAAAAAGAATATTCTGGTGTTCCAACTATATTTTCTCTAATATCAGATGGTTTCTATTTACAGGGAATCATTTTCACAATCCAAAGGTGATTAAACCATAAACAATGACATATGTATTAGATGATATTGTAGTGGACAGCGAGCACTCCATGTCATATACAACATGCGCATCATGGCCCTCACCTGTTGGACGCCAGCCTCACCCCACTCCGGATGGTATAAAAGGAGCCAGAACGACACTCAAAACATCACTCATAGGCAGCAGCTCCTCTGAACAACACCTCCTGTCCACTCCAGCCCACTACGCTCCAGTTCCAGCCTGCCTCTCTCTTCAGTTCCTGCCTGCAGCCCTCTACAGCCTACTAGCAGTCCACCGCTCTCCTGCCTGCTATTGCTGCTCACCTGCCTGCTACTGCTACTCACCTGCCTGCCTGCTGCTCACCTGGCCACCGCTACTGACGACCGCTGCCTGCCTGTCACTACTACCTGCCGTCTGCAGTGAACATACCTGCTTGCCGTAGCGCCTACCTGCAGCCACCGTACCTGTCCAGCTGCCCAACTACTGCAGCACAGCCTACTCAAGTGCTCGCTATCTACACTTACCTTAACCCCGGCTCCCTGGAGTCTAGAGAGAAGAGTGTACCACACAATACAACCCACTGTATAGACATACCCAATAATCCCAGTGTAATTCTTTGTGAGTTTGGTGCACCCCCAGGTAGTAACCGACTACAGAGACGTTACAATATACGTGGACTACCAGTAATGCCACATGATTCAAGATCCTCACAATAATTGAACCATGGATGTGAGTGTAGTACTGTACTTACTCTTCATACTGGCAGTTGAGGTACTGGTGTTTCTCGTGTGCACACTTGTATGCCAACGGCCAGACATTCTGTCGACAGGCCCGGTGCTCGATGGCTAGGTGGGCACAATAGTCTCTGCTATCCTGGGGGAGGTCTGCTGACTGCATCTCCTCCACAGTTGCTATCATTACTAGTGATCAAAACAAACTACGTCAAGGTTGGGAATGGGAGCATGAGTGGAGTCGAGAAGAGTAGCAAGTATATATGACAGAATGGGAACTAAATGGCAGGTAAGGGTGAGACACTTGCTTGGTAAGAGTAGTAAACATTGCATAATTTAGGATGACAACAGTTACTGATATTATGTGGTAACAGAGTGGACACAGGTGGGTTAGGTTGGGTTAAAGGTTTTGATACTACCTATATTGTAATTTGGATCAATCATGAATCAAATTAAAAGAAAGATACGGATTACCTTGAGAATGGCCTTCCAAGTATTGCAGTTAGTTTTAGGTTAGGCTGGGTTAGGAAGTTATTGAAGCATATGTGCAATATATAAGTGTGCAAATCATAGGTTACCAAATGAATCAAAATAGACAGTCAGAGAAACTTTTTTTTTTTTTTTTTTTTTAATAACCCATAGCTCTCTTAAACTAAAAATATAACCAATTTTTTTCCACACAATATTATGCTCAAAAGTGAAAATAAAAAATGAATACCGGTATGAAAAAAATAACCCATAAATAAACTGAAAATTAACAAGCAGTCCCAAGTGTTCCATGGAAATGTCTGTCTAACATTAGAAAAAACAATAATACCAACAATAAAATCCCCAATGGCAATAACAGTAAAGGTACAGAAGTGGACCTTACTGTATAATAGATATTTTACTGTCATTACCCACTATTTCGGACCATTCTAAGACACTTTTCTTCTATGGTTTTTCTTCCTCAAATGCCCCGTTTCCAAGATAGGGCATATTCAAATGGGGCATTTTGAAATTAGCCTGACCCTACCTGACCTGACCTAACCTAACCTAGACCGCATCAGACTACCGGGACCTAACCTGGGCAAAACTACCGGGACCTAACCTGGGCAAACTACCGGGAAATAATCGTGATAAAGTACAATAAATGACAGGGGTAAAATACTAGGACCCAGCCGGATCTGGCAACACTGCTGAATTAAGGTCCACTTCTGTACTAATACCGCAATAACCCCCAATTAAATCAACAACAGCAATAACCCCAATTAAATCCCCAATATCAATAACCCGAAATAAAATTGCCAATAGCAATGACCCCCAATCAAATCCCCAATAACAATAGGTCCTAATTCAATCCCATATAGCAGTAACCCCAAATTAAATCCCCAACAGCTGACCACACACTCACCTCTCTCCTTCCTGCCCTCTGAGAATCACCCAATTAAATCGCCAATAGCAATAACCCCAATCAAATTTAATCACCAATAGCAATAACCCCAAATTAAATCCTCACCTCTCTCCTTCCTGCCCTCTGAGAATCCATACAGGGGGTCGAACGTGGCAGACTTAGTGTAATCTGGTCTGGTGGCAGGGTCGCCTATGTATTCTGACATCACTTGACCCATTTTCCGGGGATAAAGAGGCAAATAATGTAGTGAGATAACCTCGGTGGCCCTCTCACTCAGTCAGCTGTTCACTTGTTTTTCCATATATCTATCTACCGGCGGCTGCAGTGTTGTCAATTCTATCTAGTTTTATTATTATCCCGCCCAATATGGAGGGTAATATAGCCAGATTGTAATATATAGCCCAAGTAGAAATCGATATAATATATATATATATATATATATATATATATATATATATATATTCTAATAGTATTTTAATGTTGGCATGGTGACGCCTTTCTGCCTATATTTTTTAGCGTTCCTTTTTTTAGTTCTGCCTATATTTTTTTTTAGCGTTACTTCGAACAACGCTGTGTAGAACTTTCAAGGTTTATTTACTAATTTTAAGAGAATTGCTCTTGCTACTTATAGCCAAACATGAGTGAATATTATAAAAATGGCAACGTTGCGTAGTAAGTAACATGGATTATTTTTATATATTTGTATTACATCTGTTGTTGTTGTTCATTTTCTTGATAAAGCATTACATGTCATTATATGGAAATATATTTCTCATTTTTGAGGCTGCTTATCATTGGTAGTTTATGAAAAAAAATGATACTGGCTTCATAGTCGTAAATTGCTTTTAATTTTTCTTCTATCATTCCTGTATTATTTTTCAACAGTGATATTCAAGTTGAAATTTATCACATACGGTAATTTATTTTTATTTACAAGTTCCTATTCCGTCAAACTCGAACCCATCTGAGCTAAAGTCCACAAAAACAAACTCTGTCCCAGTTGAAGCTTATTTTTATGTGGTTACTATTATTTATTATAATAATCTGAGCGAAGTGTGTCCTGTTTATTTTGAGAAGCATGATAATGTGCCACTACAACCCATAGAGTGAATGATACTGTACAGACCTGTCTTGTATGTTAAATTTGTGGAAAACGGAAAGATTGTAAATACGATATGTAAGTCAAGTTAGGTCCTATTTCTTATTTTTCCCTCGTGATTGCTTCGTTTGCATGGTGTGACAAAAAATATGAATAGTGGCAGTCACAGTTTAGGTTGTCAATGCAGCAAATTTGCTTGTTCATAATATGACATGCTTTGAGGATGGAATAAATATTTTGACAGTTGATTAAATCACAAATGTCATTCTAAGACAAGTAGCCTGCTGTAGCTTATAGTATTTACCTCCTGTCTAAGTTAGCTGTAATGATTAAATTAATGAAAACTCCAAGCGTTTTAGTGTATGGTATTTTAAATACGTTTTTAATTGAGGAATGCATATTTTTTCCATTTCCTCAGTACTGTGCCAGAACTCAAACACCATTTACTGGACATTCTATCATTATGAACCATACTTACACACTTTTCTAATTTAGCATTTCTGTTGCATAAATTGTGTTTCTGAGATATCTCCCTTGTTTCATACAGTCTTGAGGGAGAGCCTGAGAAATTGGGGGTTTTGGGTGAGGAAAAATGCATAATTACAGCATTATGTATCATCTAAAGGCAATTCCTGAATGTTGATTTTCTGATGGATTCCCCCCCACCATTCTGTATACAGCTTTAACACTAAACAGTTGTGGTATACAGTAGGCTACTGCTGTGCTGTCAGAAAGTCCAAAGAAGGCTTGTTATATGAGTAAAATCCATGAATATTTTGAAAACGGTCCAAATTACAGCCTGCGCACAGTGAGTTATACTCAAGAAAACCTTGTAGAGTGTCTGAAAGTCACCTGATACTTGAAACTGCCTTCAAAGCCTGATTGTTAACAGACAAGAACTGTCATCTTGACATCTATATGTCATTGGACATATTATATTGGTATTTTAGTGTTTACCTTTAGGGGTGCATTCCCCATAAGCTATAATGGACAACCACCAACAAAAAAATATTCCCATGTTTCACAGGAGTGTCATAAAACTTTTGTTGTTGAGTCTGCAAAAAATTGATCTATCAATCAGTCAACCTTGTTTCACAGAATATATGAGCAGTTGCTATGAAAAGCAAAAGAATTTTACAGTATGTTTGGTTACCTCTTGTTCATTATGACCATATAATTTATTTAGCCCACTTAATATTAGTACTGGTACAGCATATATTTGGTCTCCAGCAATCATGTGTAGGAAACTGGTTCTCCCTACAATATTCTGATTTCAGCAAATTGTCGTTGTTAAAGAAATTGGTTATTTATCGTACTGCTTGCTTTGAAATTGTTAAAGTTTAGCACACGTAACCTCCATTGATAATTAATACAAAATGCTGAAAATGGTAATGAATGATTAGTAAGAATTGTAAACTGGCTTCTATATTAATTCATATCTTACGGATGTTCACTACTATGGTGCTGCCAAGCCTTGTCTCTGGTCAGAAGTCTCATCAGTCAGTGTGTCACTTTGGTATTAGGCTAATGGATATAATTATAATGAATTATGTTTAGACTATCTTCATGTACTTTCTTTTCAGAATGTGACCCATATTCCCACAAGCAAGCATGACAGAGGAAGTGCAGTATGGAAGAAGCAGAGTACCAAAGTTATAAACCAAACTTACATAGTGAGGCTTCTATGTCACTGGGGAAATCTCATAATCCCTAAACTGACCCACGATAACAAAAGTTTCCTCATCACTGGAGTGAGTGCCTACAGCCCTGAAATCTGAAACGGGGTAACCTCATATCTGAACAATATTGGTAGCACAACAGTGAACCTTTGCGCTCCTCTGAATGCTACATCATCCCCTGCAAGATGAACCACTACGAGACTATGCAAGCCATCGGCCGAGGAGCCTATGGGTTAGTGGAAAAGAGGCTGATATTTTTTTTCTGTTTCATTTGTGTTTCACTTTGCTCTTCTCTCTCTGTCCTTTTGTTTTTCTTTCTTTCCTATTGTTTCTTATTTAATTTCTGATTTTTTTCTCGTCTTCTTTCTATGCATCTCTTTACTTTTACTTATATTTCCTATTTCATGTCTGTTCATTTTCTCTCTCATCTTTCTTTGTTCTCTTTTCTTTCCCTTTTGCATTTTATTTCATATCTGCTCGTTTTTCTATCTCTTGTCTTCTTTCTTTGCTTCTCTTTTCTTTCAATCAACTATTTCTCCATCTCAATCATATCAATTTTTGGTCTTACTGTTTTGGCTTCATCTTAAAAGAAATATCTTATAGAATCATTCTACTGCAGTTTGAGGCATCTTTAGTTTCCTCTCATTTGCAAGCATTGTCTACCTGTCCAATCTTCCTATTCCTCATACAGTACTCATTTTTTTCTCTGCTTCGGATTTTTCTCTCTTTTATCTTATCATTTTCCTCTCCCAAGCATCTGAACTCATAACCAGGTGCAGTGAGACGAAATTTTAAGGATAGTTCAGAGATAGCATTTCTTGATACTGTACAATATATCTTCATGAAATTTGGCATCAAGCACTTTGAAATCAATATGTAATTTTCTTCGGTACCATTTAAAATAAATAGTTAATTAATTAGTAACTATTCTCTGCTCAATTTTTTCACAGCTGAGGTTGCAAAATTGTAAATGTGGTACCTACACAGTATTATTTGTATGATGAAGTGACAATGCAGAGCTGTATGAGTGAGACTTTAAGTGATTGTTTGTTATAAATATGATCAATCAAATATAATGTTGAATCTAATTTTTTCATATATATATATATAATGTATAGTCAGGGAGATCACCATGAATGAGGTCAGTGCTGCACAGGTGCCACATCTATGATTTTAGACCCCCAGCTGAGAAAAAAATGAGTATTGTACAGGTAGAGGAGCATAGCTACGGTGCTAAGCTATGTGTGGATGAAGCAAAGTGGACTTAAAAATTAAAAAAAGGATGAAACAAATGATTATAACCAACAGTGCTCCAACTTTTCATTAGACATTTCATACCACTTATTGAAACTGTCAGCAATTTGCATGGGATAGTTGGATAGGTCTTAAAACAAATATGATTTTATCTGCTCGACACAGAATTGGGAAGTGAACAGAGAAGTGTAATGAAAAAAACATAGTGCTCAAATCACTGTTGTGATGTACCATACTTCTCTAGTTGTTGGTTGGAAATGCTTATACTATACTGTAATATATATATATTTTTTTAAATCCACAATGACCCCATGAAGCGTAGTACTGTAGCTTTATGCATCCAGTTAGTTATTACTATAAATTTCTTGTTCTATTACATCCTCCACATTCCTTCCAGTCTTTTTCTTATCTTTTCTATTTCTTCTTGTTTGTTTGTTTTTCTTCCTGCCATACTCAAGTACTCTCCGACTGGATCACATCCAGTAATTTGAAACTCACCAAACCTTTCCTCTCTCCTCAGCAATGTGTACCTTTACCGCCGCCTCTATGACAACAAACATATTGTCATAAAGAAGATCCCCATGGAGTCCATTACTAAGGCTGAGGGCGAGGTAAGTTGACGGAATTTACCCTTTCTATAAGGCTCCTCTGTAATACATGTAGTTATTGGTGTAATATGTTTTTTCTATGTTGAGAAAGGTGAAGACTAAAGGCAAAAAGTGAGCTTGATGTCTTCAGCTGTGAAGTAATATTAAGAGTGTGAGAGGTTCAAATTATGTCTAATTTCATTTGAAATGCCTAAACTTATTACATTCAAGGGAGCATAAGTTGTAGCAAGGGGGGAAAGATAGTGTCCCAGAGTTGACAAGTTGTGAATATGAAAGACTGAGAGTACCATTTAACTCATGTATTAGGAGTTGGACAGAATAAGGGTGAGACTGAGTAGCTGGGTGAGTGTTTTGTGCTTAGCAATGGGAGGGAACATACAATAACAGAGTTTAGAAGAGCAGTATCCAGTATAATAACAGTAGAAGAGAGTTAGTAATGTAACTTTGTGACAGAGAGAGAGAGAGAGAGAGAGAGAGAGAGAGGCTGTCATGAATTAATAATAAAAAGTAAATTAATGAGACAAGAGGCCTTTGATTTCTCTCTGTCCAGGAGTGTTATGAAGGTCGAACCAACCCACACATGAAAAACGTATTCCATGTGGGGTGGATGAGAACCCCTACGAAGACAGCAACTGTGTGAGGTTATAATATTCATGGAATCTGCACAGCACACTCAGCTTCTTTTAGGTAGTTTGAGCTAGAGAGATAGGCCTAAATATAATATCTCCAGGAGAAATTGTTCTTTTCGTAGTCTTTAGCCGGGATTCTGCCCTAAGTGACAATCAGACATTTGCAAGTAGGCATCACTTCACTCCATGATCTTTTAGCCAAATGTTCTGCCTAAGACCTATCAGATTGAGAGAGAAAGAAACCCCAAAAATTATAAGAGAAAAGGAAATGTGAAGTTGGGTGTCATTGAAAAAAATAGAATAGCCATTTCATCATTCCATCTATTCTCACACAAGCCACGCTATCATACTTTATTCACCTGTCTTCCCTGTATACTATACAATTGCAACACTTCCCATAAGCTGCTCATTTTCACCCTCACTCAATAACCATTCTACCATACTCTTGCAAATTATGTTCCCCAATAGTTTTCCAAAGTGTACGATCATTGCCTTTCTCCTCTCCTAAGCCAGCTGACATATCCTCCTCAACCACTCCAGAGCATAATATCCTCAACACTTTATCATCTCAGCAGCCATTTTATGCCATCCCATAGCTTTACCAATATTTAGATCCTATATCATTTTCTTTATCTCCACCACAGAGTTGTATATATGCATTCTAGGTTCTTGTCCTCTGAACTCCTTTAAAACCAATTGTGATGATATTTGCCACAGTGAATGATCATAGAGGAAATTAATGAATAAGGTGTGTGTTTTATTAATGACATTATGATATTTACCTTTACTGGTAGATTAGGGTACACTATTTATGTTTGTATAATGTACAACTGACTAATAGCTATGCACTGAGAGTATAAATACAATTTTTGTTTTGACCCAGAAAGGATTGATGACTACAGTATCAGTGAGTAGTTTGCATCCTTTTCCAAGTTACTTTCCAAATGGTAAAAGACTGAGCTAACATTAGGTTAACTTCCATATGGTAATAAGATTAATTTTACAATTTTATTACTATTTTTTATACAGCTAACGAAGAATGAGGTGCGTGTGTTGTCCATGCTGCAGCATCCCAACATCATTGAGTACTATGATAACTTCATTGAAAACAACACCATGATGATCGTGATGGAGTACGCCCCCGGAGGCAATCTCTATGACTACCTTCGAACCCGGGGCGAAGGCAATTTGCTGCAGGAAGAGGTAATGTAACATTCCACTCTTGAGAGTTAGGGAAGAATAATTTACGAACACACATGCATTTTAAAAAATTACAGCATATATAGAGTACATATGTGGCAACTCCATTATCTGTTTTATATGGTTGCATTGTTAACAGCCTTCAATTAAGGGGTAGGTCTGATTCACCACCTAATCTTGAGGAGGTAATTAGTGAAATAATCCATTTGCAGCTGATTGGCTGCCACTCAATGAAATTTTACAACTGCTACATTGGCCAAAGAAGTTATTACTCATATGTTGTGGGCATCCCCTGTTTGCTCCAGTTAAATTGTTGAGCTCAAATACATGGCCCCTCAGTCTGTGTAACCTATTAATTCGAGAAAACAAAAGAAATGGGACGTGGAAGAGACTCGTGGAACATGTATGGCAGCCCTGTGAATGGAAGCCAAAGACTTGTGCATAGGCTAATAGGCGAGAATGCAAAAGATTTACTAGGCGGAATGTATATTTGGGCTGGTCGCCTGATTTTAACTTGACAGTCCATGGGATGATTCCTTCTACTAAGGCTAAATAAAGTACCTTCAACTACATTGCAAATAAATACACTGCAATATGGAAGGGAGTTTAAAATTTCTACTGAGTGAGCGAGAAGACATAGATGTTTGGCAGCTACTCGGTTGCTTTGTGGGTTATGCATGTTATTGTGAAAATATTTGAGAATTTATTTGGATGTTGGTCCTTGTGTTAATTTGATAATCTACAAAATGAACTCGGGTAAATTGAGAGATTATTTTATATTATTATGGTATTATACTTCTAGCCTCTGGCTAGCACAGTGGTAAAGTATGCAGCTGCAGTTTCTGTGGTCCAGCGTTCGAGTCCTGCTTGGAACACGGTAAAAATCTTCCACTGTTGCCAGAGGTTACCATCCCTGTGAGCAGGGGGTGGGGGGTTTGAACAGCTGTCTGAGGCCTTCATGCTTAGGCAGCCATAGCTGAAGCTGACTCAGGTCCTGTTTCGGTGCGATAGCCGCAGAGCGAGGGGCATGGGGAACCCCTCCTCTGTAAGATTTACCAAGCAAATAGTAACCTCCATTGTGGAGATGACGACCTGGTATATGTTATAAAAAAAAATATATATATATATTTCTATTACCTGTATTATTATTATGGTAATTATTATTATATTATTATGTTATTGTTGTTGTAGTTGTTATTATAGGACATATTTTATCTCTGATTGTAATGATGGAATGTAAAAACTTATATTGTTGATTTAAATTACAGTAGTGATAAAGGAGTAACAAAGCTTATGATGTATGTCAGTGTTTGTGATGGAGTGAACTTATTATTAATGATGTGTATCTGTATATCCCTGTTCAGGATGTACTGAACTTGTTTTGTCAGTTGGTATTGGGGCTGCAACACATCCATGAGAATAACATCCTTCATCGTGATATAAAGTCCAACAACATTCTCCTGGATCGCTCTCACAGAATTGTTAAAATTGGTGACTTTGGCATCTCCAAGATCCTCAGCAGGTTAGGGATAAGTACTGCAAAGTATTTTAAATCAGTAAGAAATATTAAATAAGTTATATTTACTAGTTACATTTCTTTCTGTCTCCTACTGTTGGGGTATCATTCCAGCCCCATTTACACAATGCAAACATCCATGGAATTAATGCCTTTACCAGCTATATTTCTTTTACAGTGTGCTACACAAACCCCCTTTAGGGGCAGGTAATGAATAGCCTTTTTTGGAACAGGTATGGTAAACAGGCCCTAGATAAGACCCTGCCTTATGAGGTGGATAAGTTGTTACTCTCCTGCCTTGACCACACCTTAAGTCTTAGGCTAACCATGGAATGGAGGAAAATATACCAGAGAGTTATAGTAGACCCTAGATATTATTAGCATAATACTGTTATCTTCTACATAATTTTGCACTTAATCCCTCACTGATGACAACCAAATAGTTTCCCAGGCTTTTTTCTATCTGCTGCCATGTAGATTAACTAATGTAATGATCCTGTGTTAGATGAAAAATGCTAATATTATTCATATACCCGGGCCTGTTGTCCATGCTGTAGCTTAACATATTTTTGGCAGCAAAAGCAAGGCACACACAGTAGTTGGGACACCATGCTACCTCTCCCCAGAGCTTTGCCAGGAGAAGCCCTACAACCAGCGCAGCGATGTCTGGGCTCTTGGTTGTGTTCTCTATGAGATGCTCGCCCTCCGACGTGCATTTGAGGCAGAGGTATGTCATCCTACTTGTATGTTTGAGACTGAGGTGGATCTTGGTTAAGGGTTGTATCATGTTTACTGTTCTGCTAGTAATCATGTCAACTTCATTGCTTCTAGAAATATTAGCCAGATATAATATTTGTATGCTGAGGTAAAATACTGTAGAATGATATATGTAAAAGATATATAGTATGGAAGATAGGACTAAAATAAGAAGAATGTGACAACCTGAAGGCAAATAACTACTTCTAAGTTTACCAGTATGATTGTAATCATCATCATCCTATTTCCATTCTTACAAGGGATAGGACACTCCAGGTCCATGAAAAACCTTGAGAGTATTGTCTAAGATTCTTCTAGTTGGCAGCACTGTATTGCCAAAGATGTCTCCTCTTGGGAAGATCCAAAGGTCTTATTGGAGTAAATGGACAGGATGGAAATAGAATTGTGATTGGAAGAACCCAATGGAGAGAATAATTCAACATTATAATTATGTGGAAGGATGAGAGATTGGAAATAAGTTAAGAATATTGGGCTGATCTCCAAGCAGTCAGGAATGCTGTAGGGGAAAGCTAAAGATGGTGATGAACATTGAAATCTCGAGAAATTGAGATATCTGAGAAAAAAGTGTTCGATAGAATGTGTTTCACTTGAGAAGTAGGATACAGTAGTAAAAAAAATTTTGGGAGTCATTTGTTACGGGAGAGGCAAACATTGCAGATATATTTAGTTTGAGAGTAACAGGAAAGCTGAATCCAGAGCATAGAAAATTCAAAAGGATTAAATTCAGGAAGATGAGAACATGTGAGGTCATTGTGTAATTTTATGCAGCATTTGCCTTGCCATGAAATTGAAGAGAGAAAAAGGGTTGCTGTCAGTTACTACTGATGTCTGGATTTTGGTGAGGGAGAGAAGTTGAGATTTAGCAGAAGAAAGGTGGTGTTCAACAGCAGGAAAATTAGTTGACTTGTGCCTCTTGTATCTTGACTCTCTCCAGTACCCAGTGGTTGTCACCTGGTACTTACTTGCCACTACTATCCCTTGTAGCTTACTGACTTATGCCAAAGTACATAAATCTGCTATCCTGGTATGCTGCATCTCTCACAACAAGAGCATTGCAATCAATTTTTACCACAAAGAATGCTACTTTAACAAACAGTATTCGTAGTACAGGTAATCAGTTTCATAATATATTATAGTAAAGTGAATGTATGTGCTTCACACCTTCCAGTTAAATTCCTCAACATTTTTTCTATATTGCATACTGTCATATATGATTGGTTTCTAATCTTCACACTAGCAGAGCAGCTGAATTAGGTCCCACAAACAGCCTCCATAAAAGCAGTTGGTCTGTTACAGTATATGTCTTTTGTAACCCTCCTCCTCTTTCCCTATCTATATCTATATATATATCTTGTCTCACACTTTACTCCCTCAGTGAACACTCCTTCCTCTTTAAAACAAGCCCTCCTCTACCACTCATGTTTCACTTATTTGCATACACTTCCACCCTGTTCTTCCATCTTACCAGTGGTCTGCCTCTTGCACCAGGCCCCTCAATCACACTCACATACATATTTGAATGCTCCCTATCTTGCATTCTCTCCACATGTCCAAACCTCCTCAGTGTTAATAGGAGCACCAATTCAACCACCCACACTCAACACCAAGTGCCTCACTCGTATCACATTTTTTATAGACCTACTCTTTGCTTTCCACATCACACCTTGTCATGCCACATGTCCTCACAAGTAACTCATTTCCACCATACCTATTCTAGATTGTTGCTCCCTATTCCTTCTCCTTTATTTCTATTTCGTATCCTTCTCTCTCTCTCTCCACAGACCCTTCCAGCATTAATAATGAAGATATTGCGAGGAATCTTTGAGCCAATCCATCCGCACTATAGCACTGAGATGCGGTCACTAGTCCACCTGCTTCTACATACTGACCCAGCCCAGCGACCTGACTGCCACCAGGTCATCAGCCACCCTCTTGTATTCCCTGCCCTCTGCCGTCTTCATGCTGACTTGGGGATGCTCCGCTGTGTGTCCAGGTGGGAGACAGATAAGAGTTTACAGTTCATTTCAGGTGATGTTGAGGGGAGACTAAGTGTTATGGTTCAGTTGTTCAGGTGGTGGACTGAGTATTTGTGGTTGATCCCGAGGTCAGCTGATGTATCTCAAGACAGGTACAGTACTACTGTGAAATACACATTATCCTATACCTGAGGGTACTTTATGATGTTAGGGTACTTTATGATGGTTCTTTATGAGGGTACTTTATGATGTTAGGAGACATTACTTATCAGCTCCTGAAGTTGTATTTGGAGTTGTGTTTCTTTAGCCTCTGTCACAAAGTGGATAACCAACTCGGTATTGTGGTTTTCAGGCCACTGAGGCTTTCCTCTGTTGGCACACGGGGTCGGTCATCACGAGGCAGTGAAGACTCCACAGACAGAGAGAGACCCATTGAAGAGGAGCGAAGGGGGGAGGACAGCAGGGAGAAGACTCCAGGGGGTGAGGACACCACAAGTCTCTGGAGAGAAGAGGAAGAAGACACAGGGAATGAGGAAAAGAGGGATGAAGAGGAAGAAGTAGGTATTGAGAAGGAGAAAAGATTAGATGGAAAGCAGATCAAGGAGAAGAAATCTGAGAGGCCCTTAATCTCAACTTCATCCTCAGTCTTCTGCTGGACTCATTGTGGTACACCAGTCAGGTACTGTAGCTTCTGATGTTTATTTTTTTTTTAGTCGTATTCACAGCCAATTGATTTGTATGCGTTCAAAGCAAAGAAGCTAAATTCTGCAGTGACATGACTAATTTCTGTGTTATATGTCAGCCATGGTTTAAGAGTTAATCGCTTGACTTATCTCAGGTTGTCAGTTGGCGAGGTAGAGGGTGATGTGGTCGAGGTGTCTGCCAGCAGAACTAACCAGATGGCTGTAACATCTCATGGACATGTTGTTCATTGGCCCAACCTCAACCAGTTGGGTTTAGAAGGGAGAGGTATGGAACAAGTTGAAAAAGTATAATTATTGTGTTTGTGTGTGGTGCTTCATTATTTACAGAGGAAGCCTCCACCATTTAAATACATAAATGAAGCTGGAGCTGATGAATACAGTATAGTTGAGTAGATGTCAGTGCTGTATCTTGAGAATCAACTACGGATATTTTGTAGCTCCTGAATATACCTTCAGGAATTACTGTGGTACTGTATTCTGAGGCTGGACAAAATCTGAGAAAAATGTAATTTGTAGAATGATGATGAATATAAAAATTATATTTAACCCAATACTTGTAATTTATGAAGAATCTAGATAAAAATGTCCAAAACTACAATATTAAATGTTAGAGCTCAGGTATGAAACATCCTATTGTAACTAGTAATTTTTGAAAGTTTGGAATTAACTTGCTCAAAACTACTCATGTTGGCAGGTGAGCAGGAAGGTGAGAGGAGTATACCAGTGACAGCGATAGTGGGTGTTGTGCTTAAGTGCCCCACTTCCGTAACTGTAGTGCAAGCTGCGTGTGGGGATGGTTTCATGGCATGTGTCACAGGTGAGGAGAGGATACCCAAAACTTTCAATTAAATCATCATCTACTTGCCTCACCCTTGAATTCCTCAGTCCCCTTCAGCAAGTGCTCATTCCACCATACAGGTAGATCATAAGCACATCTCTCTGAGCCCTCCTATTGATTCTTATCATGCACCTTTCACAGATCCATGAAAGCAGGATGCAGATTTTTCTGAGTTTCCTTCATTGTCAATAGAATTGCATTCGCATTTCCTTCCAAATTCTTCTTATTCCTAATAAGAAAGAGGGCATGAGATGCAGGAATGAAATGGAGAGAAAGGGAGAAAGTGTGAAAGACAGGAATGGTAGCCTACTCACAAGTGCAAGTTATGACAAAGCAAGATAGAAGCAATATTTTGAGGAATTTTGAGAATAAGAGAGGAAAGTGCAATTGCATTTGTGAGTGGTGCAGCTATTTCTTATCTTGAGAAATGGCTTCCTATTTGTGAAGTGGCATGATCTGGCTTTCCCTCAGACCGTGGCATCCTGCTGACAATGGGTGATGGGCTGTCAGGCAGCTTAGGACACGGAGACACAAGTGATGTGGGGCGGCTGCGCATGGTGGAGTCCCTGCTTGGGGTGGCAGTGGCTGAGGTGGCTTGTGGTGCCCGACACATTCTGGCACGCTCAGTTGATGGGGACGTATATGCCTGGGGCTGTGGTATAGATGGTAGGTATAGGCTACCTGGCTGAACAGCCATGAGTCCTTGAGAATTTTCCTTTAGCACCCTCTTGGAATGTATGTTGTGTTGTTTGCAAGTGTAATGCAGTCTTCCTTAATGTGTTTATCTCACAGGGAGGGCAAGTCGGAGAGAAATTTTAACCACGGAAAACTTATATTCAACCTGCCTGAATGTTTGAAGTAAAACACTTAAAATTAAATTGAACTGCTCATCATGTAGTACTTACTTATCCTGAGCTTTCAATGCATCCTCACATTTCTATGTGTGGATGAAGTAGACTAGTAGAGGGATGGTGTAACAAGGAGTGTTTGTGTGGGCACCAGAGCGGCAGGACATGTAATATCCCACTCTAGGATAATTTATCCTTACCATGCTCAATAGGCCTTGAATGGTGTGGTTGGGTACCAGAGGTAAAAGGCTGAGTTGGGTCCATTTTGCTTGTCCTCACACTGTACACAAACTGAGGTTGAGTCATTTGGGCTGCGGGCCCAAGAGTGGCTTGGACAACCCTTTGTGTTACTCTAGTTACTATTAAGACATTCGGTGCACCATATGGCGTCACTCACCCTCTACTACCTGTGCGCCTTATAGGTAAATAGTGTAAGGAGCTATGTTGCATTCTAGACAAGTATCTGTGATGGCTCCTTTCAGCCTATTCTGACATCTTAAAAGGGCTAGGTGGTACCCACACTGCAGCCTGACCAAACGGACACTGTCCTCATGAGGAAGGGAAGACTAGAAGGATAGATGTCAGGAGGCCATGCAAGCAGCTGAGTGTTGTTCTTGAGTGACTGGATGGAGTGGTGAGAAATCTGAATATGGACATGCTTCTGGAAGCTGGTTTGAAGTTGGTGAGGTGGAAAAGATGATGATATTTATGTATGATAGCATGTGCTGGGTGTTGTTTTCATGTTCCTTGGCATGTGTGGTTTTTTGCCATGTAATTTAGTGGGTGCTAACATTACCTCTGCAATCGCTTTCCCCAAGGATAGATATTTTAGGGCGAAGATGTTGATGCTAAGCGTCTGGTATATATGAGCAGTTGTTGGAAAGTCTGTGGTGACAGTAGGAGTACCTGAGGCATAGATAATCCAAAGATGTTGTGAAGCTTTCATATTAGAAATTGAATTACATGTACTTGACATTAGTCCAAGCATATTATAATGGACAAATGTTGTTGCTTATGGGATGCTGTCTGGACAGCAGTTATGCTTCCCTTTAGAAAAAAGATTTTTTTTGAAAAAGTAGAAAAATTGGCACTACAGTGGTTGAAAGTTGCTGGTAATATGAGTAAGTTAAAGCCCTGTGTTTGTGTATTTGTCCAATTACATGAAATATATTTCTTTTACTATTACCAATTGACATCCAGTTACCAACAAACATAGAACTGTTTGATGAGAGGAGTAATAATAAGAGGAATAATCAGTTGAAAACACAAACTTTTATCATGGAAATGTAAAGTTGGTCCATTTCACTGGTCATTTTTCTGGTAAATTAATATTTTTGTTGCAATATTATTATCATGAGAAAGAAGGAAATGGATTTCATTGAGTTCTGTTCTGTGATATTAATAGTATTGTATTATTGTATATTATTTACTTATTTATTGGACTGTATATCATTAGTGTCCTGTACATTGATGTTTTTTGCACTTTTAAAACAACTGTAGTTATACTCAGACTTATTTTGACAGTTTTCCTTGTCAAGGAAAGCTCTTCTCTGTTGGGTCTGTTATATTATGCCCCCACTTTACAAAGAATTAATTTTGGTGTTTGTTTGTTTATTGTGGCATGATTTCCACACTTTCTCCAGGTCGTCTTGGGGTGGGAACTCGCACAACCCAGCTGCAGCCACGACCTGTTGAGCTGCCTGAGAGTTGTGGAATGGGAGAGACTTGTAGTGAGCTTGAGATGGGACAGGTGGTGGGACTGGCAGCAGGGGAGGATTCATCTATCCTCATTACAAGCTCTGGACAGCTTCTGGCTGCTGGCTCAAACAGGTACCAGACTCTATTCCTTCTTATTTTTGTTATTTAGATTTTACACTGGAAGGAAATGGCATATGTGTACAGTCAGATACGGAAGTTATGTCTGTTGCCATCAAAGGTCAGTGAAATTGCTAAGCTTGCAATACAGTACTTGTTTGCTTTTCATTTCCCATTTATGGCTCTGGAGTACAGTACAGTATGTCACTACAGATTTTACTACATGAGAGCCATATTTCTGTGGTTAAATGTAAATAAACTTGAGTAATCCACTTTAAACCAAACAATCAACCTGATATCAATTGGCAGCAGATACTACAGTGCTTTTCTTTTGCAAAAAATCAGTGAAGAGTGTGGCTGCAAGGTACATGATATTGATAAATACTTAACAGCACTAAAGGGATATTCACCACAGTTGGCACTCAAACCAATATATCAAGTTTGTCTATAAGAAAATGGGTCAGAAAAGCCTGGGGCTAAATTTGCAGGTCGTATATGGAAAACTAAGTGCGAAAAGAAGTGGAAGATAGAAGTATTCATTCATTTTATGTCATGTATTTGTAGTTATCATGTATATAGGCCAATGGTTCCATGGTAAAGCATTTGTCATCTCTTGACAAGGGTCTTTGTTCAGAAGTGAAATTGGCTTGCTTCATGGCAACAAATGGGTAGAAATGCTGAAGCAGTTGTATCCTTCTTTATAGATATCGAGCTATATGTCTGCTTTAAAAAATCACAATTGAGGTAAAGTTATGAGGTGCAGATTTTAGTTGATGTTGGTTGTTTGCTCATTTTTTCTTATTCTTTCTCTTCCTTCTGGTGAATCACACATATATGTTCATTAAACTGTTAAATAACCTTTTCCTTTTATTCATATGACAATGATTTATTTCATATTAAAATTGCTGCCAATAATGCTCTTTTATTGCAAACTTTAGTAAAGGAACATTACGGATCCGTTTGAAGCCGAAGACACAGCCAATGTTGGTATCTGAATACATGAGCCATCCAAACTTTTCATACGTACTACTGTACTGCAGACAAAAAACTTTGCTGCATCTTAGCTGATTTGTTAGTTATATCTTCTTAATTTAAACTAAGTTATTCATACCTGTGATTAAACACATGTAGATTTGACATAAAATTAATTAGTGTTGTATTTATTAGGTAAGACCAATTTTACATGTTTATGTTCAGATGAACCCAAATAATAATTTTTTTGGTAAACCAGGATGACCAGCAAAATAAGTTGTAAACTTCACTCGTGCAAATATGTAATGATCAAATCTTTGATGCCCCTTGAGACCATAAACAAGTGTATAATTGGCCGTTGAAAGGATTTGAGTTTGACATACAGTACCTGATCTACAGTAAACCCTTGAAATATACAGGTTACAGGTGTGAAAAGTCTTAAGTCTATTTATAAGGAGTTCTTAGCCTTATGAAAAGTATTAAAGTTAATGGCACAAACATCTAATGGCATGCAGGAAGGTTATAGTATAATGGAATAGTATACAGGTAATAAAAGTTAGTGTTTACTGTATATGAAATGCCACCCACCCACTGTGAACTAATATAGTTATAAAAGTATACAGTACAGTGTTTATTCGGAAAATTGTGTAATTGTATGTGCAAGCCATACACAATGTGGGTTTCCTGTACCTCCTCTTTTGGAGTGGAAAGTTAAAAAGATAATAATAACAGATAAATAATAACAGAATGCATTGGCCGGCAGACACAACAAGGTGTGTGTGGATGAGACGGATGCTGCAGGACGAGAGACATTGAAGCATGTGGAGGGAGTGGCCACCTTCGTCCCAGTCTGTTCTCAGCCTTTGGTTGGTGTTCGAGTGGCTCAGGTGACCCTTGGACCCTCACACTCACTCTTCCTCACAGGTGGGTGCTGGTGTCTTTAGTCTACTTCTCTGTTGCAGATGGTAAGCCAGTTCATAGAAGTTGACCATACAGCAACACCACTGTAACAGTTGACTGTATTATTTGTAAGCCATTGACACAGTACCATTAGTTTATATAGTCTACTGTATATAATAGTAGATCATACTAGTCAGGATAAGCATTAGAAGGTCTTGAATGAGGAACTGAGTGTAGAATAATGCAGTATTCTGCATTATTTTTAGTAAAGATCATTATGGAATTGTGCATAATTCCCTAAAGGTACTACTCCCTCCTTGGGCCAAAGAGAATCCCTAGAGAAGTTTCTGCAGCAAAGTATATGCATTATGTCACTTGTGTAGAGAATAAGGTACTGTATAGCTGGTATAGGTAATATTTATATGGATGTGTGTGTGTGTGTTGTGTATAGTAATTGAGGTTGGCATGATACCCCAGTTGTAGGAGACAAAAAGAAAAGTAACCAGCAGCCAAAGTCTGGGAGATAGATAAAATTCAGGCATTCCATAAGTCTCTCAACACCTTGGTGGTGGTACTCTCCAGGCCGGACTGTCTACACCTACTGCAACATCATCATAGTCACCCCACTTCCCATTTTACAAGGGGTGGGGAGGCTCTAGTGCCTGTACAGGACCCCCGACAGGCAAAGGGTCTAGGTCCGAGGCTATATGAACCTTTGGTGGGGTAGTTGTTAGAGAGTGTAGTCCCCAACCCTCATTCCTTCCTGTATCGTAGGGGATACGAGGCTGACTGCACCATCGGGAGAATGGTGGGCGATGGGGACACCACTTCCCTACACCTACTACCCTGTAGAATTAATTTTACACCTACTACCCTGTAAAATTAATTTTGCTGTACAAAATGGAGTACCCCAGGTTTACAAGCCACAAAATTTACCCCAAATTATTGACAAGAAAACCCAATGTATTATATGTATTAATGTATGATATATATATCTAGATCTTTATTTCTCTCAGCACTTAACTGATCATTATGGAAGGGATGGAGCTAGTGTGGAATAGAACCAGTGTGGCTGATGGTGAGGAATCATGCCAAATTATTGTGTGGAAATTTCAATAGAAAAACTCTACATTTATATAAAAAGGTAGTCTAATTTAGGGTGTTTATATTTCTGTAGGCTTTGGTACTGTATACTGTGATGATGATTATGGGATCACATCAGGCGTTTTCATCTGGCATTTTAACGTGTTATGATGGAGAATCTAATAGTGTTCATTTTGGTGGGTGAACCAGATGGCGGGGAGGTGTGGAGCAGTGGTGATGACACACACGGCCAGTTGGGACACCGCGCCTCACTGGCAGTCCCACACAACCTTCGGTCCCCTGCAAGAGTGGATCTCCACGGGGCAAAGGCAGTCAAGGTTGTCTGTGGTGCTAACTTCTCACTGGCTGTCACTACAGGTGGGTGTATGTACAGTGTCCTTATAAAAGGAGGTTAAAGTAATTTTGCTGAATTGCAAGTTATTGATCTTCCAAACTATACTATTAACCAGTGGACCTTAGTTTTGGTGATGAATTTTATTGCACAGTTTGAAGGAATCATTAGCCTTCAAATTTTTAGTAACGTCTCATACCCCTTAATTTTATAGCAGCATACAAGACAGTGCAGTAGAAGTTTTGTAAACAGAATAGGATATTCAGACTACCGCACATTTTGGACTGTTAGGGGGACCTCCCAAAAAACACTACTATGGAAATACGTACATGATAAGTAGAAGAGGACATATTGGTGTGGGATATCTCTGTAATGTCTTGGCCATATCATGACTATGTGTTTGTTTACATTCATTAGGGGTCACTACGTGAGTCACTGTGAGTGACTAAGTTTTGCTGCTGACTATACAGTTGTTGTTGTTGTTGTTGTGGATGTTGTGTTGTTGGCGAGTGTGGTTGTGTGCGTTACAGTCTTCAATAATGTGTTTAATAGAATGGGGTGCTGTGTTGCATCCCGGACAGGCATCCGCAATGGCTCCAGACTATACAGTATTTGTTATTGACGTATTCTTTCAAAGCTAGTTATTAAAGCATAATATAATAAAAAAGAAAGTTTTAACTATTCATATAATGTATATTAAAAAGATAATAACATGAAATGAACACATCAAATCCCAAATATTTGTCAGTGCTGCTGGCTAGATTTCAAGTGTCCGATTCCTCACTCCCAGCTTCCCAATATCTCGTCTTTTGTCCCATCCAATGTGTTGCTCATGAATTTACCTCATCTTAAATGAATTGATAATAATTCAGGAGGCTTTTGCGAACGCTGATGAAAATGGCTAGATGGATGTGTGGTGCTTCCTTTAGAGATAGAGATGTTAATAACATAATTACAAATGAAAAAGTGAGAGCAAGAGTAGGAATTGAAGGCCTATACGAAGTGGTGCGTAGAGACAGATTACAGGGGTTTGGCCAGTGTACAGTCGGCGGCAAAAGTCGTGTAGCCTCACTTAGCGATTCTTGAAGGATAATATAAAGGACAATCATCGAACCAACACATTTACCATACAAAATTACAATATCCAGGGAGCAAATTAGTACACTACTCTGGGTTTTCATTTTATGAGCGTGTGAAGCTTATATATCCACACTGTACTTTATGACTTGGCAGATGTGGTGACACGACTTTTGCCGCCGACTGTACAAAATATGAATATTGAGGATAGAGTGCCAAGAGGTGGACCTAAATTGACATGGAGTTGGTCCTACAGAGGGACCTTAGAGATAAGGGACTATGCAAAAATGCTGCACATGACGAAATGGCATGGAGAGCTGCCATTAGGTGAATGAGGCTAATACTTACTAACATGTATAAAGCCATTCAAAACAAAACAATACAATTTCACCAATCCCATGCACTCTTGATCTAGTGAATAACTGTTTCTGTGCTTGGCTGGGGGAGGGAGGTTTGGGAAGAGAGTATAGAAGGTCTAAGGCTGTGAATGAAACCACAGATACAGTATTGATAATGATGATGATGATAATGTATACTGTTAACATAGACAGAACCTAAATGTGTGAATGGGTAAGTGTAGTGTAGTACAGTGTAGCCTAGTGTAGTGTAGTGTAGTGTAGGCTAGTATTATAAAGTTTGTATGCAATGTATATACGGGCCCAGTATTTGAATTGTAGGAAAGAGTTGTGAGTGTAGAGTAGATTATTAGTAGTTTGGTAGTGATTTCAATATAAATAAAGGTACAGTATTGTAATTGAGTGTATATAATGGTGATACAGCATGTGTAGGTAGGTATATAGTGACTTTGATGTAGATTGGATAAAATAGAAAATACTTGTGTTATGATTTATTGTTGGTTGGTAATTCAGTAACATTCTTCTGGTACCAGGCAATTAGGGTTGTGGTGTTAGTTCACTGTGCTGTTAAAGAGGTCATCTGTTGGGAATAATATGAAGGGTTTCTATTTCTTCCAGTTTATGCCAGGAAACAGACTAGTACTGTAGTATACTATAATAGTAGGGTTCTGTTTTGTAATATAGCTTGGAGAAATCACTATCCCTTCAACTTGACAATAGCAGATGCCTCTGTAAATCAGTATAAAGTAATACAGTCAAATCCACATGCATGGTGATGTAAAATGTGTAATGTGAGGTACAGAAGATTAAATTTGGCCGATTTGTTAGCAACCTCTTGGAGTGAATTGAAGGGCTATGAATTCCTGCAAATTATACTACAAAACAAATCCCCTACTCATCTGTTGAGGTAATCTGTTTGCTGGATTATTTCAATATCAACTGATTAAGGGAAAAAATGACTCTTGTAGCACCACTGTTTGGAAGAGTTGTGTTACATGTGCTCTCTTTCAAGTCTACAGTGTTTAATGCAGGAGTAGCAACACTGTTTCATTTGAATGGAAAATATGGACAGTTTCAGACAATACACTATTTCCTTTTGAACCTCTGGAATGAATTTTTAAACCACTATAGCCATGATGTTAGCAAGTGTTATATCATTAGGCTTGTTTTGTGCAGCTTCAATTGGGTAATAAAGCAATATTGATTGAAACTATATTGCATTATTATTAGTTGCTTCAAGTGTTCAACATATGTGACAGGGTTGTGGGCCATGTAAAGTAGAAATCATGTGTGGGTTTATATTGACCACAGACCAATACAATGAGTCCATGTGATAATTTAGGGTATGTGGAGAAATCATAATGGTCTTCCTGTAGCTCGCAAGTTGTCTTTGATGTGGCTCAGAGACTGTGGAAGGGAAGTTGTGAAGGAAAAAAAGAGGACATGGCATCTCAGACTCAGATCAGGGTGGGTCAGATCAAGTATGGTTGGTTAGGTCAGGTAAAGCCATTTCAGGTTAGGTATGCTAATGTCATGTCAGGTAAGGATAGATAAGGTGCGATAGATGTGAAGATGGAAATATATAGTGAAATCATTATGGATGCCAGTGAAGGATAATATAAAACCTTTGATTTTAGTCAGGTTATCAAGAACTGCACCTTGTCATTATTTTTATTATAGTTAAGAGAATATCTTCTAGCAATTAAGATTGTCTTTCAATCTCTTCTTCACCTTCCATTTCTTCCCTTGCTAACAATTAAGAGTTTCTTCCATTCTCTTGTCTGCCTTCCATTTCTTCCCTTGTACCCACCTTTTTCACCATCTTGTACTCATGTCCTGTATCTCTTACTCATTCTGTTCTACAAAAATATTATTTTCCACTTCGTACCACTCTCATTCATCCCTTCCTCAAGCTGGTGAGGTGTACTCTTGGGGTGGAAGAGAGAAGACCTCCTACACTAGTGGAGAGAACAAAGAAATGAGGATTGCATCACAGCAACAGCAGCACCAGCAACAGGAGGCATGGTTGCTCACTAATGCTTATCCAGCACCTCCCAACATCGCATTCCAAGGCACCATTAGTACGACTAGCACGACTTGTAGCGAGCCTGTGCCGATCAACCTGGGGGAAAAGTTAAAAGGGAGAGTGTCAATGGCAGTGGGGGGAGACTATGTTCTTCTGTCTCACAGGCCATAATTTGTGCACACCTCTGGTTGCATACACAAAAGTAATACCTGTACCTAGACACCCTATTGAATTGGAGATCAGTCACACCTACTATTTTAGTAGGTGCTAAAATCAACTACTATGAGTTGATTGGTGCAATGGAGGTATTCTCACCTTGTAGCCTAATGGTAAAGAGATTGAGGTGCTCCAACCCTTGTAGAGAGTTGCTTTTTCCAGTAATCCTGGCTACAGGTTACAAATATGGGGATGTGTGCAACATTTCATTATTTGATCATATTAGTTCAATTTACAAAGTCAGTTTGTCCAAGAGGTGAAATTGATTGAAGATGACTAATTACTGATATATATGTGATAATTGTGCCTTTAGGAATAAAATCAATAATTGCATATTTATATGCATGTGTATGGTAAGGTTTTCATGGCTATACCCACCTTAATGAGAAAGTCTGAGACATAAATGCTAGATTGAGACATGAGCCATAGAAAGCACTTTTTCTAATAGTAAGTGAGCTGGAAAACAAAACAAGATGTATTCCCCTTCATTATTAAGACCATTTCCCTTCTTTTTGTTTTGTTTTAGGGACAGCACTACTGTCCCAGGAATGGAAAAAGAATTCAGAAATAACAGAGAAGAATAGAGTATCCAATAAAAGGGTCCCAACCCTTGGTGAAAGGAGTCTACTTATAAAATATATAATTGAAAAATATATATAGATATAATTTTTGTTTTTCTGTGGATGTCACTCATTTTCAAGGCAGTCACTACTGTACAGTAACATTCCTGGTATATCCTAACTCATAATTTTGGAACATATAAAATTCTCCAAAGACGTTTCACCTGTAGAGTGTGTGTGACTTGCAAAGACAACCATACATAGGGACCAGTTAGTCATCATCATTATCATCATCTTCATCGTCTCTGATGTCTTGCTTCCCTTTGGGACACACTCACATAGGGATGTTAGCAACAGAACTGCCTGTAAGCTACTTTGTCAATACATGCTCTTTTTTACTGTGCCACAATGCCTTTCCCACTGTGTGGAAATTTTCATCAATGTATTGTTCCACTTTTTTTTCCTATCGTGTAGGTGGTCTTCACCTGACTCCGATATATCCTCAGCATTCTATAATCATCCATCCATTCTCTGAGCATGCCATACCACCTCAAAGTACTTTTCTTTATCCACTCAGCTTCTCGACATTCAATTCCTAATGCATGCTCTTCCATTCTAAATGACTTATACACCTCCCTGTTATATATTCCATTCAGACTATTCACACCATCTACCACTCTGAGATAGTTCATTTCCACAGCTCTCAGAATAGAGAGGTCTGTACGAAATTTGGTAATGATTTCTAGAGAAATGGCATAGTTGTTTCAAGACAAACCCAAAACAAGCCTTTTCACTTGTTATGTAGATACAGGCACATGTATCTCAGTTTATAAAACGACCCAAATATCTCATTAGGTATTTTTTACTTAAATACTGTATGTTAAGATAATTTGTAATTGCCAACCCAGAGCCATCACTCTCTTCTCACTACCACACAGTTACTACCACTCAGAACCACATCAACATGACACCACTCCCATAAACATTACTGAACAAGATTCCCAGTATCAATCATACTACAGTATTGTATTTCATCCCCACTGACGACTGGTGCCATTCTTGCTGGCATATTATCACTGTCTTTACCATTCCACACACTTGCTTACTGTACAGTACTTGTATATATTATAGTGCATATGCTATCAGTTTCTTTGCCATTAAGCACCACTAGTCATAATACCACATGTACTGTAGTATTGTTCATAGGAAGATATTATAGTCATTCCTTGTCATTTCCTAGGTGGCCAAATAAAAGAATGTAGAAGGTGTAGTGACTGAACCGGGTAGCTATCATGAAAGTTGGACTGTTTGATTGGTTTGGCAAGTGTGTGGATATTAAATAGTTTGGAGAATACAATATAAAGCTGATAATAATGTGGTTGTGGAGGCACCAATGAATGGAAAGACTGTGATATCGATCCATAATAACTATTACTAACTATAACCACACAACTATCCCATCACAACTCATTGATGAAGCCAGATTGTGGTGGATTATGATTTATACAATTTTATTTTTAGGCAAACATTACTAGTCTTACAACTGCCATTTATAGTACCACCCATAATCCTCTAACTTTAAATATTACATTTGTGCCTACTGCAAATTTATATTTCAAGATAAGATTTTTATTCTTGACATGAAGTTTATAGAGTAGGGATAAAACTTTAGTCAGAGAAATTAATATTAATTTACTGCATTGATATGTGTGATAAATAAAGTGTATTAATGTAAACAAGTTTGGATTATGTAACTGATTATTAGCATGAGTCTTAACTTTTCCCTCAGCAACTAATCTGTAGTATGAGGGTAGTGTTTTATCCCTGTTTGTGGATCAGTTATAGTATATACAATCAGCCAGGCAAGACACTGGTACACTTTGATACATCTATGAGAGGATGAGGTCAATGTTGTTCAGTGCAGCAGTTTATTTTTTCCATGTTTTCATACACATTACAATTAATTATTTTAATGTCCTGCATACTTGCTCATCTCTAGGTAATGGGGACAATTTAGCATATGAGTTTCTAAATCTTCTCACATAATGATGTACAGTATTAGTATTATCATTTGGTCTTGATTACCAGGTACAAGGATATTTTTGTAATATCCCATTTTGACCAATTGTGTCTGCTGAAACAACATTATACTATAATGCAGAGTCAAAGAGACAGGGGGAGGGGTTAGTGGACGATTAAGGAAAAAGAGGTAAGTTTGAAACATTGTTGAGTGAGGGGAGGGAAATATGATGACAAAGAAGGAAAATACCATGTGAAGTGAGCTGTGGAATAAGCCAAGCAATATAGTCATTCATAGTTTTCCTGTACTTTTATTGAGGATATAGTATATATGAGTAAAAGAAAGATTTAGAGGGTCTTGCCCCATAGGGTGACTTTTAGATACCATAATGGCCAAATTTAAGACTATCACCCTGGTTATATTGGGTGCTCCAAAGTTAAAAGTTATACTGTAGGTGTCAGTTACTGAGTTATAGGACCTTGCTGGTCTGGTGATAGTTTCTCATTATGATCATATGATGATAATGATAATGTGACAGCAAATTATATGTGGTCACTTTTTCATATATAAGTATAGTACAGTCGGCGGCAAAAGTAGTTTTGCCACATCTACCAATTCATGAAGTACAGTCTGGATCTCAAAGATTCACAGACTCGTAAACTGAAAATCTAGAGAAGTTTAGTAATTTGCCCCCTGGATATTGTAATTCTGTATGGTGAATATGTTTGTTCGATGATAATCCTTTATGTTATCCTTCAAGAAGCGATGAGTGAGGTGACACGACTTTTGCCACTGCTGCACATATGTATACATATATTTTACAGTACAGTACTGTATTGGTTTGGTTATCACTGATGTGATAAAGAGTTTAGAAAGGATTATGTGTTAGTAGAGGAGATAGTGATGGTACATTCATTCACCCTTGGTGTTGACACCTCACTCCTTCCTGTGTGTGCCTCTATTATGGGATTGGCCACGGCAGAATTCAATGTGAGCAAAGATTTACACAGCAGGGGCTGCCATCCCCCTCCCCTCACCTCCCCTCCTTGTGGAAACCGGATAGTGGGACCAATGTACCACAACCCACAGTGAGGTTATGTGTCTTCTTGTATAAGATGTTGCAATGTGAAGACAGGAATTCTTGAAATACCATTGATAGTACAGGTAGTAAGAGTAGTAGCCTAGTAGTCATAGTGCTGTAGTAGTAGTAGTAGTAGTAATAGTTGAAGTACAGTAATATTAGTAGTAGAAGAGTGTATGGTGGTGTAAGTAGTGATAGTATGATAATGATGGTGATAGCAGTGATGGTGTTGAAATCATGATAGTATTAATGACAGTGGTAGGGTATCATCGGTGGTAGGGTTATGAGAAGGGGTTGTATAGGCAGATGTGGGAGAGCGATGAAGTGTGAGTAAAGATTAGCAAGTTTATAGGGAAGAGAGAAGCGAAAAGGTTTTAAGACTGGGGGAGAGAAGAACTTTAGGCTTCTAATATGAGTAGGCTAAATCACGATCTATATACAGTATACATATTGAGAGAGAGAGAGAGAGAGAGAGAGTGAATTAGTTAGTTAGTTTGTTTGGACGTTGAGGCGTGTGGTATGAGGGGTGAGAAAAGAGAGCAAAGGGCAGTGCAGAGATGATGATTGGTGGGTGAGGTGAAGCAGACCAGTATGCCTCACACTGCCCCCAGGTCTTGCCCCGCCCACTACACAATGGGAAGAGTGAAACGCATCCCAAGCATTTAGAAAGTGGTCTCGGTGTAGGAAAACTTTTAGGGGGTATATATTGCCTGCAGAGGTGTGGACGGTACATTTAGGGGGGATTCTCTTGGTGAATTGGAAGGGCTCTGACTGATTCCTCCAAAGTAAGCCACGAAACAGGTCCCTATTAGAACAACTGAGGGAGTCTGTTTCTTGGCATAGTTTGGAGGGATCACAGACCTCACCAATAAGAGAATCTCCCCTTAATTGTTTGGGTGCAACTTATGACCAAAGCTATTCCCTTTCATGGCCTGGAGAAATATTTCACTTCATTCCCTGTCAACTATCCCTCCTCTCCTTCTATTTCCTTCGTTCTAGTAGTCCTTCCTCTCTGCATCCTTCTCTCACGTGCTACAAGGTTTTCCAGGGCTATAGGGCGGCCTTCTTTCATCCTCAAATCATATCTTCAAGTGCCCTTCCTTTCCTTCTATTTCCTCGTGCTTGTTTCCCCTCTTTTCTACCCACTTCTCCATTGGGATACGGATCGAGTCTGACATGCCTAGCGCAGTTTACTTTCTTCGCTCCAATTTCTGACTCCATCACGGTCCCCTTAGAATATAAGAACTGATGACCTTCCCTGCAATGCACATTCAAAATATGTATACAGGTCTTTTTGAATCCTTGGACAGTCTGACCCACCAACGAACCAATAATTTCAAATGTGATCGTGGAACTCGTGTATTAATGTCTCTGACTATTTGAAGTAGACCTAGATACTTAATATAGATGGCGACCGTACAAGTCTCTTAACCTTCCCCACAACACAATATATCCCAGCAAGAACGAAATACTTTTATGGTTTTGGGTGGCCATTTGGACCCGAGTAGCCGAACCCATTCTTTTCCTCACTACCTCAACCACATCCTTTCCTTCTATTTCCTGCTTGTTGGTCCTTCTCTCTGTTTCATTTTTTGTGATATAAGATCTTACTGGCCTAGCACAGTCTTATTTTTCTTCCTCTTCTCATTCGTTCTTGAAGAGTAAGTGGGCAGTAAGGAGTGAAGTGTATCCTCGCTCACTATAAGTAATATATACTCTTCAGTAACTGAAACTCAACTGGTATATCGAATTAACAAACCTTCCTGGAACATTTCTTATGTGTATAACCACCTGCCCAAAGTCTTGCACGTTTTTCCCGAGACTCTTTGTATTAGAGTATGGGGTGTGAAGAAGGTCAGCCAGTAGATCACAGGCAGACAGACACGCGGGGTATTTCAGCGTTTTTTTATTTGTTACAACAGCCAAGTTTCCTATGGTTTTTATAGTACCTTTTCTTTGCTAATAAAATTTA
The DNA here is from genome assembly GCA_033782935.1 of Petrolisthes cinctipes. Lineage (NCBI taxonomy): Eukaryota > Metazoa > Arthropoda > Malacostraca > Decapoda > Porcellanidae > Petrolisthes > Petrolisthes cinctipes. Next base: position 14,315 of record JAWQEG010003857.1, on the reverse strand, counting down.
AGAGATTTAGTTTCTGTAAACACAAATCATCAGTACGTATCTTCATTTCCCTCCAAAATTTCTAAAGACTAAACAAATATATACGGTACGGTATTAGAATGGAAAACGCTAGCTAAGGTGGCAACAGTGCTCGGAGTCGCACAGATTGTGGGTGTGACTGCAGGAAGTGAAGTTATAATGAGCAGTCTCAGTCGTTCTGTTACCGCTGCTCGGGTCACGGTTAACAGTGTAGCGGTTTTTGAATGACCGAAAATGTAAGCCTTCTAGTTAATGATAACTTTAGAAGTGGTGGGGAGAGAGGTAAATAAGTTGACTGATGATTTGGGTGCACGTCAAATACATACCCCTGCCAATTTTGTATGGTACCAACGAATAAGTATGATAGATATTCAATATCCACCCCAGTATTAGAAAAATGATAAATATATAAATTAAAACCCAACAAAGACAACCGTACAGCTGTACCTCGGGTTTATAAGGATCATATTCACTAGGAGGACACACAACACTACACCAGACTATACACTACACACCACCACACACTCAGACACCACACCACACACTCAGACACCACACCACACCACACTACACTACACTACACTACACTACACTACACTACACTACACTACACTACACTACACTACACTACACTACACACTCACAGACACTACACTACACACTCACAGACACTACACCATACCATACAGACACTACACCACACCACACACTCACAAACACTACACCACACACTCACACGCACTACACCACACACTCACACGTACTACACCACACCATACACATACGCACACTTCTCCATATGCACACTTCACATGAACTCTACACAGATATCATCTAATATTCGCCTTAATGACAATTACGAAGTCGATAGGTGTTGAAGCCTCAATAAATAACAAACGAGGAGTGTCATGGTGTGCTCCAAGTTAGAGAATATATCACACTACCTTCCACACCCCTTGTTACTACTCTTCCCATCACAATTCCTTTTTCTCTGCGTCTCAGAATTCTTACTATCACACTTCCCACCCCACTCTGTACTACCACACTTCCTATTAAGGGGGAAATACAGTTTTGATAAATCTGCAGCAAATGATTCCTCCAAGCTATTCCCAGCAACAGGTTACCATTAATTTTGTAAATCTGGTCCTGTTTCCTACTTTGGAGGAATCGAGGGACTCTAATGTAGCACAAGTATACTATCCCCTGAAAGTCCCTGCTACAGTGTCTCACTATCCATGGGCCACAAGTACTGTACAATGATTCAAGGACTAAGGTTGGCTTTTTTTTCGAGTACAGGAAGAAGCCTACACTATGGTTTTGAAGGTGTTGGCAAATATATGCACGTCATCGATTACCTTCCACATTTATCAGTTATAGTCATCGTCTGAGGAGGGTGTCATTGAGGCAAACGGAAGGTCGTCAATTCGGGAAGTGCTTGGGGTTGGCACAGTTATTAATAACACTTGGCCAGTTGCCGTCAGTGATACATTTCCTTGGTAGAATGTTCAATAAGTTCCTCTCTATTAATGGAATCCTTGTTGCTTGCTACAGTGTTATAATTAATTGTAAACCCTTGCATAACACCGGATGATATTGGGACTTTTTCTATCCAACAACCGCAAGTAGATCTTAAATATATTCATTTGATTGCGTTCACCACCACTAGAGGTCATTTAAATAGTTTATTGGGACTAGGAGAATCCCTTTTCGTCTATGGTGTAGACTCTATACTCATTTGAAGCGCAAACCCTTTTTGTTTTCGTATCATAGTCATCTATTGGTTATGAACCTCAAATAAAACAAAACCACAAGCAGAATGATTACCCATGCAGACATTTGGCGGTGATGATGAGGTTTGGCGCCTGTGACGTGGTTGCAGTGTCCAATATATGTTTTCGTGTTTCAGGAGTGTGTATATTTTTTACCCTAGATTACCAGCGAAGGCCAGGTGTAGTTAAACATATTTCAACACTTGATCTCGTGGTATATCACCCGACACAATTAAGAATATAGTCCGGGACATAATTATCGACGGCACCAAATCAGGGACGACATCACATACAGGGTACTTTGAGACACCCCATACTTGAAGAACAGTACCGGTAGGTGGAAATGGTTCGATAAATCTCCATTAATTTAAGCAGGGTATTCTGAAGTGAGGTGGAGTGCATTTGTAACCACTCCACTCAAAGAGCTAGATCTGGACATACCTTTCCTCACTCCATGCACCACACAGTTACAGTCAGTCTGTGTTGTGGCGGTGAAACCATTGCCAAGCCGTCCACACAACTCACCAATCAAGGCAGTACCTAGTATTGTACCCACATAAGTATTGTCGAAGTGGGCAGGGACTGAGGGAGCTTGGAAATCCCTCCTCAATTGCACTACACAACGTCTATAAATTATGAGGGAGAAAATCCGTATGCAAATTAAGAGGGAGGAGTTGCTTATATATCTGGACATGTGCTGGGAGAAATTCTTGCATACCTGTACAGTAAGTTAATAGGAGAAATTCCTTTGTAACCGTAAATTAAGAGCAACAATTCCTTATATATACTGTAGTACATTTAGAGGAAGAAGTTACTTTAATACCAGTAAATTTAGTGAGATTCTAGTACTGGTTAATTTAGAATGAGTGTGAGAAATTAATACCTTGGACCAATATTATAATATCCTTATTATATGGATAAACAGAGAATGGAGTAGACATCACCTCAGACGTTAGAATGGAAGCAGCACATCTTTTAGGAAATATAAGTTAAATTATTTCTATATTTACATAACTGTTTAGATGACAAGGCGATAGAAAGGGAACGACACACACACACACACACACACACACACACACACACACACACACACACCACAACTTCCGAACTGACATGAGAGGATATTTACGTGTACTGCAGTTATATATTTAATGAAGTTTAGATGCAAAGATGTTTAGAAATGTTTTACTCTTTGGCGTAGACGATAAACCCCGCTGTTCTGTACATCCCGACCGTGGTTACAGAGGGGTAGCACCTTCCTGTAACCAAAGAACGAACTACATGACCTCGCTAGCGTGGAAATAATTAATAGCATCTCTTTGTAGTTGTTCTTCCCAGTTTCTCCTATTTATCTTTTTCTTTCTTAATTTTTTTTTTCTTCTTTTTACCAATCTCATACTTGTTTTCGTGTTAAATTATCTCTCTATAGGCTTGGTGCTAGTTCACATTGTAATAAATTGATAATATTAATAAAAACCCACAAACAAATTCTACTATTTTATTATATTAGTTTTCATTTACTGTCAGCTGTTGAATACCACCATCACATCCCGGTACAGGTGAAGCAAAGTATATAAAGCAGGCATATATATAGCATAAATACACTTCTGTCCTGTGTACTTGATGATGATGACTGGATAAAGTTACATTCTGAACCCGTTTCTATTCTAATAGCATATGTAATTTACCATATGAGAATTATGTCTGTCATCTCTGCATTTAAATCTCGTTTTAGCATCATTATAGGCTCTTACTTACGTAGGTGGCAATGAAGCGAATATTATGCTGCTGACTGTACATAACACATACATTTTCCTCCGTCCTCTGGCCAGTCTAAGGATTTCCTCTACTCCCAATATCCTTCCTATCTTTCTGTCACCTTCTCCCTCGTCCTACAGGGTCTTCCAAGTCTAGGGCGGTATTCATTCGTCCCCAGCTCAAATTTCTTCCAACATTGACGTCTTTTAAAGGAGCAAATATGTCTCATTGATGGAGGAAGAAGGACGGAGAAGAAAGGAAATGGATGGCAGTAGTGTGTGACATATTATAGGGTCATATGCAAGAAAGAATATCCATAGTGTTGACGATGGCATGGTACTGGCTCTGTTGTGTGTCTATAGGAAATCTTCGTATTAGGTATCACGCCATAGTCAACACCATGATCGAGTGTTTGTTCTTGTGTACAGCTCATATATATACCCTTTAGGTGAGGTTGGTGGGTATGGTATCCACGAGGCAAATGGTCCAATGGTGTGGGTCGTTGTGGGAGGGGGGGGGGGCACGGGATGATAGAGTGGGAGGGATCGTTGTTATGAGGGGGAAGGTGCAGGGGGGTGATAGAGTTGGAGGGGTCGTTCTTGGGTGGGATGCAAAGGGGTGATAGAGTTGGAGGGGTCGTTGTTGGGGGGGATGATAGAGTAGGAGGGGTCGTTGTTATGGGGGAAAGGTGCAGGGGGGGGGTGATAGAGTTGGAGGGGTCGTTGTTGGGTGGGATGCAGTGGGGTTATAGAGTGGGAGGGATGCAGGGGGGGGGGGTGATAAAGTAGGAGGGGGGGTTGTGGGTGGCAAGGGTCATTAAGAGGGTCGACCCAGGAAAAAACTAGTTCTTCGTTTTAATGTGTGTGTGTGCGTGCTCTGGGCTTCTCACCTTACCCAACCTTTTATTTCTTAATTGAGTTTAATTTAAGGTCCCGTTTCCTGTTTAGCTATTAGAAACAAAGGATTTAGACGAGGAGGAAGCACAGTATCCACCGGTCCTCAGACTGAGTGAGCTTTATGTGTTTATACTGTAGGTGTGTCTCTTATATGTAGGCAAAAGTACATTTCATTATCATCATCATCATTGTTGTTGTCGTCGACGACGTCGTCACTATCATTGTTTTCTACTTAGGCTGAGTTAGTATAATCTCACGCATTAGCTGACGAAATAGTTTTTCCAAACATTATTGCAGCACTCTGAAATCTCCACTGAAATTTGTGACAAGCTTCCTCAAAAAGATTTAGAATGAATTATCAGTTTGGCAATGTGAGTGCCTCTATTTACATTGCAGATCAAGCCATAATCATACCAAGTTAGATTAGCAGTGGCTTGTCAAGAGAGAGGTCATCAAACCGTGGCCCTTTGTCTTTGTTTCAACCTATTAAAAGTTATTTACAAAACTTTTCTCGGAAATGTCATTGAAAGTAAACATATTATGGTAACTGTGACATTCAAGGAAGTTTTCATATTCAAGAAATATAATAGAGGGATGTAATACACTGATCGCTATTACACTGTTTATAATGTACAGTAAGTTTTGTCTCTCGCCCTTTCGGGTTTGTGGGTATGGTACTTTTGATGGTTCGGTGGGGATATATCATGTCACATTAGGATACAAGGAAGTTATCACAAAACTTTCCAAGACACGGTTTAGTAAGAACCTGAAACGCAACACACAAAAGGAATATACCACTCTTCTTCCCTTTTAACCTTATCAGCTCCTCGGGTCATCACTACTCGTACTGCCAGCCAGTCAGCCAGCCACTCCTTACTGCTGTCATTTCTTGCTCGGGCCCCATTGGCTTTTCTCTTCTACATTCCAATCCATTAGTTTCTCTCTATATATATCCTAAGATCTAAGGTTTTCACTACATTTTACATGCAATCGTATATTTTTATGCTCAACGTGTATTGAAAGCATTGTTTTCCCTATTTGGACCCTCGGATTATGGGTTCGTTTTATATGTGGGAAATAGAGGGTTGCCGATTCCTTCAAATTATGGTACAAAAACAGATTTCCTAGCTATAATAGTTACTTGTCTTTTGAAGTGATGTTTAATAGCATTGTTTGGACTACTCAGCAGCTTTCCAAATCACCCTGCCTTGGGAGACGATGGGCACCAATCTCCTTCTCTTTCTGAATGTCTGTATGTTACTCAATGATATCATAAGGTCCTAATTGTCATACCGTAGTTGTCGTTGTTTTTGTTTCCCTGTGTCTCTTCCTCCATTTGTGTCTCTTCCTCCATTTATTATGTTTGTTTTCTTCTATCTGGGATGGTGCTAGATTCGGTGGTTGTTATTATTATTATTATTATTATTATTATGTTGTTGTTTTTGTTGTTATTGTCGTTATTATTATTTGACTAAACTTTCGGTGACATTGGAGTGGAACCTTAGCAGTACAGTAGAATACGGCTTTCTATTTTTTTTACCTCACCGTATCAGATGTGATTCGAACTCAAAGTCAGTTCGCTCAATGCGTCGTACGTCAGAAGTCTTGTGTGTGTGTGTGTGTGTGTGTGTGTGTGTGAGAGAGAGAGAGAGAGAGAGAGAGAGAGAGAGAGGGAGAGGGAGAGGGAGAGGGAGGGAGAGAGGGAGAGAGAGAGAGAGAGAGAGAGAGAGAGAGAGAGAGAGAGAGAGAGAGAGAGAGAGAGAGAGAGGGAGAGAGGGAGAGAGGGAGAGAGAGAGAGAGAGATTGGATGGCAGTGTGATTATGTGACGGTGGTGTTGTTCATTGTGTGTGTGTGTGTTTAGATAGCATGGTAGTGGTAGATAGTGTGGTAGATATAGAGTGGCCGTGTGGTAGATAGTGTGGTAGTGTTGTTGGTAGTATATATATATTATAAAGTGGCCGTGTGGTTGATAGTGTGGTGGTGTCGTAGATAGAGTGGTGGTGTGATAGATAGAGTGGTGGTGTGATAGATAGAGTGGTGGTGTGATAGATAGAGTGGTGGATTGCATGGCTGTGTAGTATTGGCTTGCTTGACCACTTTCCCTGCCCACCTCTGCTTTCTTTCTGCATCCTCTTGGCACACCTCACCTGCCTCACCCTCCTCTGACCTCCCCCTCACCCTGCCCCATTATGCCTAGCCTCTCACACCCCTCCTTCACACCTCTCACCCTGTCTCATTATACCTAGCCCTCCTCACCCCTCCCTCACAACACCCCTCACCCTGTCTCATTATACCTAGCTTCTCACACCCTTCCCTCACACCCCTCACCCTGTCACATTATGCTTATTGCCTTTCTCTCCCCCCCCATCCAAACCCCTTATACACATTCCTAAGCAGTGATCCTCATTACATACATTCTTCGTCAAACTTCTCTCACTCTGCTTCATTTTTACTTATTTCTCATCATCCTGCCACAACCCCAGCACTCAACCTCATTATATCTATCCCTCCTTGCCCTATTTTTCATTCCCAGGTTTCCTCACTTTCCTCATTTCGCATTATAAGATTCCCACTTATTCATGCTCCAGTTGCCTCATCTCACCCTCATTATACTGTGTAATTTCTCACTCTTCACGTGTTATAGTACAGTTTGACTTACCTAGCTTACCCTCACTCTATTGTCTTACCCTCCTTAATCTCATTCTATCCATTCCCTTCACTCTCACTTTGTATTGTACTGTAATATGTCTTATGCCTATCCTACACTAACTCTCATTTTCTTACATCACCCTGCCTTGCCCATCCCCACCCTCACTGACACATCAAAAAAAGTTATACAGTATATTCATTCCCTTTTCCTGTCTCACTCTCTCTCACACTCACAGCCTCATCATGTCTCCCTGTCGCATCTTATAAACCCAACCAGCCTCAAATTCACTGGCTCTTCACGTCCTACCCTTACCTTCCTTACCTTGCCCTACCTACCTTACCTTTACCCTGCCTAACTTACCTTACCCTGTGTGAGCCTCTACCAACTTTCCTTACCCTCACCTACCTACACCTTACCTTTACCCTACCTACCTACCTTTACCTACCTTACCTTTACCTACCTTAACTTTACCATACCCACCTTCCTTACCTACCTATACCTTACCTTTACCCTACCCACCTTCCTTACCTACCTACCTTCCTTACCTACCTTACCAATACCTACCTTACCTTTACCTACCTTACCTTTACCTACCCTACCTTTACCTACCCTACCTTTACCTACCTTACCTTTACCCCTCCTGACCTTACACCACACGGAGCCCATTATGTATCAAAGGGGAATTAAGCACGGTACGAAACCCACCATGCAGTCACGCCTTTACCCTCATCGTGAACCGGGTCAAGGTGGCAGGCTCAGAGGTCAGGTCAGCACTGTCATGGCCTCTTTTGTTGCATAAGGGAAGTTAAAATATGTGTGTGACCTGTTTCCTGGCATAGTTTGGAGCATTTAATATTTTTCCCCCTAGGCTGAATCTCGACTGATTTTATCCCTTGCAATGTGTGTGTGTGTGTGTGTGTGTAGGTGTGTGTGTGTGTTTTTTTTTTTTTTTTTTTTTTTGGGGGGGGGGGAACTTTAACGCCTATCGACTTCGTAATTTTCATAAAGACGATGTAATTGTAAAGTAATAGAGTGTATGGGGATGCATAAGGAGAAGTGTAGGTATGTGTGTGTGTGTGTGTGTGTGTGTGTGTGTGTGTTTAATTGGCACTCAGAAACTTCAGGGAATGATAATTTGTTATGGTCGAAACGAAGTCTGCTAAGCATTCCAAACTGCTACCAAACATACCCTCTACTTGTTTATTGATGATGTCGGCTTCCTGGCATTGTTTGAATGAATAAATAAATAGCCCTCCAATTATAACTCTCCCCTCCAAACTCCCCCAAAACGAGATAAATAAATAGAAAATAAAGTAAGCACATGATATTCTAAACATGAAATATTCCGAACACATGATATTCCAAACACATGATATTCTAAACACATGATATTCCAAACACATGATATTCTAAACACATGCATGATATTTTAAACACACTATATTCCAATCACACTATAATTTTATTCCAATCGCATATTGTTCTAAAACACACGATATTCTATAATGGTAGTCAACATGCTCAGTTGCTCACACCCCCGTCACATATCTATTCTCTCTCCCCCGACTACTAAGAAGTGAAGTCCCATCCAGTGAGAATATCTATCAACTGGTATAAATAATGCTCTATGACTTGCGAGAGAGCTATGGTAGCTTGTTTATCGCCTTGGCAACCCGGTGTGAACGAAACACTTCATATTTTTAGGAGCTTATAATCCTGTGTCAAAAACTGCATGGTGGGTTACCGATTGATTGATTGATTGATATGGCGCCCGAAGAAGAGGGTGATTGAGAGGTGGGACAGTAAGAACAGTACATTTATTCCCGAAATTACAATACTTTGGTATGGTATGTCGTAAGGCTTGATTCTGTTGATGTTTAATGAATATCTCGGTCGTGTTTAATGGTTACGAACAACATGGTACAGTCTGTACTTACTGGGCAGAATACTTGAATTACATAGCACATAGCATTATATAAGTGTTTATTTGCACCTCTGGCATCCAGGCTTTCCGTCCTTCCCACCATTTTGGTCACGCTTGTCGTTGTTGCCTTGTTTTGGCGGCCTTGGCAGAGGCCCATGCCGGATGCTTGGGAGTCCACTTTTTGCTAGTTTTTTCTTTTATTTTTCCCTGGCGAATACATACGACTTTCTCTTCTCGTTTTTTATACAAGGTTATTGTTAGAAAGGATACGTCACTTGTTGTTGGCTCCTAAACAGTATACAACAAGACACGTGGGGTTGGTGTTGGGAGGGGGGGGGGGGTCACAGAACCTCAATCATCAGTTCAACATGAATGTATGACTTGTTATAAACATAGACTCGATATATTTGTTTAGGTGTCCGTCATTTAATTCGTTTTAACTGAATATTTTATTATATAGAAGCGCTGTTCAAAAATATTTGAATAATCATTACCATTTACGTAAAAATAAGAGGAAAGGGAAATCATCCATTAGCGTTTGATTCTTGTTTCTCCACTCATATACCTCAGGGAATGGTACAGTGTTGGTCATTATGGAGCAACTGATTCCTCCAAACTATTCTAAGCAACAGGACACCATTATTTTTGCTTATCTGATCCTGTTTCCTGGCATATTTTGGAGGAATCAAGGCACTCCAATGTACCATAAGTACAGTATACTATACCCTTAATTAAAATTAACCTAGTTTGTATAATGAAGTACATTTGCGTTTCACAATTTAAAGATTGATTTTAAATACTTGTTCTTGTTTACAATCCACCCCAGCCGTCACTCATACCTTCCAACACTTATAAGGTAAATAAAATGATATACTTTTTTCTTTACACTTTTGCTGTCTCATGCAGGAACACGGTTTTGCCAGAGTTTCACCTATCTCTGAAAGCTTTATATCAGATAGTAACTCTCTTCTCTCCCAGACTCCTGCTGTTTAGTGTAAAGCATTGATGTTTGGTGATTGCATTGGAAAACACTCCTCTTTGGTCCATTAAATTGGCAACGGTATATAGAAACCACATAAAACGTTTGCGATAATTTTGAAGGGTAGTCTAAGTATTTGTAGATATACATGACGTCATTATTTTCTCTACCATTAAACTCCATTTATCTAACCTAACTTCATGACCTTTTGTAGCAACGTTCTCCTTAGTGTTGGGACTTGAACGAAAGTTAAATACAGAACTAGGAAACATATATAAATATAACCATGCAGTGAGGCATAAAAAACTGTATTCAAATATGAGCATAAAAAATCATATCAAATAAAAGTTACCCAACCTTGGAATCAAGTACTAAGCCAGAGGTTCTGAGACAAGGACAACCTCTGCACTCAATTGGGTTGATTCCAGGTGGGGTAACTTGCTCACAAACACTTCATTGTTCTTCCCTCATTCAGTTTAACATGAATGACTAATATTTGTACGAATACAGTGGATGAAAATGATTATAAGGTGATTAGAATTATTCAGGAAAGGCCATGTGAACAGACAAAGATACAGATGAGGAGATATAATAAGAAAGTATTCAGAGACTGTCTGTAATAGAATGACAGCAGACAGAGAGAAGTGAATAGCTTTAGAAATGGCCCTCTTACCTCATTGAACTAACATTAATTGATGATGATAATGATGATGATGATGGAAGAAGTGGGGGTTGTTGAAGTTGTATAGTGGAAGGAAGGGAGAGGTATTGACAGGCGGTGGAGAGATATTACCTAGAGTCCTAAAGTTTATTACGGTACATTTGCATGAAGACCTACAGTACACACAAGACAACCCAACATTTCGTGCCAAGTTTGGTGAAATATCTTGTGGTACCGTATAGTAAGAGTAGTTAATGAAGGAACGTGGAATTATGCCTGTGAATTGGATGCTAGTAAGTCCTCCAAAGTTATGCCATGGATGAAACAGACCTCCTGAATATAGATGCTGTTATTATTTTATTAATTTATTATTATTATTATTATGATTATGTTGTCGTTGTTGTTGTTGTTGTTGTTTGTGTAGTTTGTGGCAATCGGTTTACTTCCAATATTCCATCTACATAATACGGGAATCATATCTTTTAAACAAGGGTTAATGTGTGAATTATATTTTCACTGACTAACGCCTAACAACTTTGTGTATTGAAGAGAGATATTCCTGATCTTGAAAGTATGAGAACATTTCCGTGTGTCAGTATACAGCTGCAGGCATCGTACATACATACATACATACATACAGTACATACAGCACATACATTATAATTATATATTCATCATGAGGAATGGCTAGCAATTAATTTTAAGTAGTATTTTTTTATGTCGTGAAGTCTTTTGTCAATAGTCCGAACACATCATGCAGATTATAATTTTATAAGATGATGTTTATAGTTTAAGGAGTCATTTTTTGTGGGTAAATTGGAGGGCTAGTGATTCCTTCAACTATACTACAAAACAGACCGTCCCTACTCTCATACTGAAGTGATCTGTTTCCTGGCATAGTTCGGAGTAATCATTATATTCCAGTTCATGAAAATAGTATCAACGTGTGGACATTATTGCTGTTTCTATGGGACAAGGTGCACAGAGTTGGTACAGTGGTATATATTATAACTATAGTAGCGTGTTACTTTAGCATCACTATAGGTCGAGTGGGCCGAGATCACCCTAGCTCTCTATTATGTAGCCTATACCTCAGTGTGGGCTTTATGGTCTGTCAATATGCCCTCGCTCGGTGGAACATATTTCTACCATTTTCCATCCGATAAGAAAAAGTGTGGTGTTGTGTGGTGTTGTGCTCAATGAATAATGTAAAAGCTGTCAGCGGTTGTTTAAGGTTGATAAAAGTTCAGATTTTCTTTTTTCCTTGTATTGAAATCAGGTGGGACAGGTTTGTGAAAATATGCAACTGGGAAGGAATGTGTGGGTCGGTGGCCGTGTGGGGGGCAGGGCAGGGCAGGGCAGGGCAGCTCTCGAGTGTCAGCCCTCTGGTGGCCTTTCTCCTGTACTACACCTGCTGGAGAGAGAGAGAGAGAGAGAGAGAGAGAGAGAGAGAGAGAGAGAGAGAGAGAGAGAGGAGGCTAGGGTGGAGACAGGAAACACATTTATATCCTTTCTCTTTCTGTCCCTCTTACCTCCTTCCCATTCTTCACCCATCTTTCTTCTTCTTTTCATGAGACACCGCCGACGTAGATGATAAAATAATTAGAACAAGTTATGGACATTACTTGTTCCAATGCTTGTCTACTTGTGGACTCGTCAGTTAATCAGCGACAAGATGAGGTGACAAAATTCACATAGGGGTAACAATTTGTACAATAGCTTGCTGGAAAACTCACCTAGATCAATATAACATGTTCATTAATCAACGAGAGGGTCACATATTCTGAATTTGGTGCTGTCAAACTAAAATCTTATGTTTAAACTAGTAATGAAAATAATTCTGATGGCCGCTATGCAGACTTAACAAAACTCGGATGATTTCCTCCAAAGAGTGGAATGAATTATTTTAACCTCAACCTGTGTTATAAATGAAATCTTCAGGGTGTAACACGAGTTCCCGTAGATTATTTCAGAAGTGAAAAAAATATATGATTTTGAGTGGAAAAATCTTCAATACACATTTTAAGAATTAGTTTTTAGTGTGAAGTGTAAGATAACATTCCATTATTGTTGTTACCAACCTTACCCTTGCTAATACTGTACGTATGCAGGAACATTATCAATATCTGTGAATAACATAATGATAATTGATAGCATAATTTCGTGTTTGAAGATACTATGATGTTCCATAACATGGGTATGTCTTCTCAGAATCACACATTCTTTATTTCTGAAAGTATCCGCAGAAACTTTATTTATTTGCATGAATCCTCAACACATCCGTCTAATCTTATGTTCCTTATCGACACTGGCGTGCATCAAAAGATCCTAAACCAAAGTGGTAGACTCGAGAACATAAAGTTTAGCTTCGACAAGAAGAACACGCTCACCGAAACTATAATATACTCTATACTAACTGAAAATTAGAACGATGAACACCAATATTATGAGCGGCTATCGGCTAATCAGTTTAACATCAGCTGTTGTACGAATTAATTGCCGATAGCAGATAAAGATAGTAATACGACTTTGCTGCAAAAAGAGATAGACTGTAGTGAATCAGTATGAGGGGGGAGAGTTGATCAGACGAAAGGCCTTTTGTTTTCATCCTGATCAAAAGTGTTATTAAGATTGAGCCACCCAACACATGACAATCTTATGAGACCCCCTATACACAGAGACAATAACAGTGTGGAGGTGAACAACGCCCCAATAGACTATAAAATTCAAGGTAAATATAGCTTAGCCTAGCTATATTTACCTTGATAAAACTAGTATAGCGTAATCAAACAGACTTGTACGTGTCATTGAGTCTGATGCTATTTAAATGTTCTCTGTATCTATTTGTAGTTATCATTCCCTCCCTTCCTCCTCTCCTTTCCACCATTTTCTTTCTCCCTATTCTTCCCCCCACCCCCCATCTCCCTTACCCTTCACGTCCTCTTCACATAACCCCCCATTTTCTTCCTCCAGGTCATTCCCCCACCGCACATCCTTCCCCGAGGTCAGGTCAGGGGTAGGAGGGTCAAGGAGAAGGGGAAGGAGGGAAAGGAATGAAGGTGGAGAGAGAGAGAGAGAGAGAGAGAGAGAGAGAGAGAGAGAGAGAGAGAGAGAGAGAGAGAGAGAGAGAGAGAGAGAGAGAGAGAGAGAGAGAGAGAGAGAGAGAGAGAGAGATGGGGGGGGGAGCGAAGTATGATTTAGAAATAATAAATAAAAGAGAGAGGTAGGATACTAAATGAACAAAAGAGGAGGAGAAATATACAAAGGATACAAAGGACCTTCAAACAGCAACAAACCAAATGTTTCTTGTGAGGCTGTTTAGTTTTGCTATGCTGGCTGTGCTTCGTTGTAGGCTACGAAGGTGAGGGAAAGTATAGGAGGGGAAGGAGGAGGGGAAGGAGAGGAAGGAGGAGTAGTAGTAGTAGGAGGTTACAGTATGACCTGTTTGACTCACTCTCCCTCACTCTCGACTTTCTTTCTCTACCTTCCCTCGCTCGTTCTCTCTCTCTCTCTCTCTCTCTCTCTCTCTCTCTCTCTCTCTCTCTCTCTCTCTCTCTCTCTCTCTCTCTCTCTCTCTCTCTCTCTCTCTCTGTTCTATTCCCCTCGTTGGACTAATAAAGTAAGGGAAGAGTATGACTATACATTACTAACGAATGATT